>JAPSGF010000088.1:2486865-2785935 GCA_035772895.1 Perdix hodgsoniae
GGGGGGGGGGGGGGGGGGGGGGGGGGGGGGGGGGGGGGGGGGTGGAGCTTGATGATCCTTGAGGTCCCTTCCTACCCAGGCCATTCTGTAATTCGGGCAAAGCTGGTTGTGTGTCAGATGCAACAGGGATATGTGTTCACGAGTGTCTTGTCCTTCCCACTTCCTCAGTAACTGGTTTTGGTCTGGTTGTGTGGAAGACAGAGTTTTCACTACATGCTGGAATAGGAAATTCTTTTGTAACAACATTTCATGTGATGCTCAGAACCGATGAGGTCGTCTTCCATGTCTTAGATGCTTTTATTTCTTTCTCCCTGTTCATATACAAATGAATTAATCCTAGCAAAACTGCAGAGACTGTAGCCATGGGAATGAGGTTTGGATCACCTGGCCCCTATTAGTGCACAGCATGTACCCAGCTGAATGGGAGGCAGCAGCTCACTGATGTGCCATGCTAGAACACTGGGAGCCATTCCTGTCCTATCAGGATGGCAGGTCAGTCTCTTAAATTTCTACTTTTTTTTTTCCAGAATTTATCTATTTTGTTTATTTCAACCCTTAAAGGAAATGGTGTGTAGCATCTTTCTCTGGTTAAAAAGAAGGAACGGTGCCCTCAGCGACTCGGAGCTGATACAACTTCATTGACTAGGATCGATAGCAGACCTGTGCCTTTTGCAGAACCTGGCTTTGAGCAGATGTTACCAGCCCAGCCTGAGCATTCCTTCAGAATACAGATGGTCATCGTCCCACCCTGCCCTTCACAAATATGTCTGTCAATAGCAAGCTGCTTTTTTTCATTGCTGCCTGTCACAAAAATTGATTCTACTTGTATTGCAAAGTATTTACTATCTACAAAGAAGGCTGTAATTGTTCTTGCATTGTTATAATTTAAATCTCCAGTAAAAGCCAAGTGCATAAATCCACTGCTCCCCTGCTTGCAAAGACTAATTAATTGACCCATTCTCTTTTTATTGTCCTGTGAACAGAGAGATAATTATGTACAATTTAGAGGGTATTTCTGCTAGACAGTATTTCTGCAAGCCCTACAAAGCATGACTAATGATTTGTGGAACACTTTGCAGCATTCAGTGAGCAGTCTACCTCCACATCACGTGCGTGCCTGTGTGCTCACACTCTTGTATTTTATGGTGTGATCAAAGCCAATTTTTGCTTCATGTTTTAGTAAATTCTCTTTTTCATTGTTCTTACTAGCAGCAGCAGCATTGGCAATTTCAATCTGTGGCAGAAAGTACATTTCCTTTCATACCAAAAATGAATGTAGAAGCCACAGAAAAGCATGGCCTGCTGCTCCTGTTGCTGCAGTCTATCAGAAAAAAACGGGCTGCAAGAGATGCTGATTTATTAAAATATATACATGAATAAATGAGTCTTATGTTTTTTCTCTTCAAATATGAAATTTTAAGGCAGGCTTTCAAGCATCTGGCTAATTCATATGCCTTTAATTCTCTAAAAATTACGTATGCACACCCAATTAGACCTGTCTCATTCATTTAAAAATTGACACACTGTCTTGTTTTTATGTTTTACAGCAGTGTCAAATTGCTGAACAGTATAGGAGGAGGAATTTTATAAGCAAAATGTGCTGAGTTCTTCTGGAAAAGTGGATAGCTTCCACAGAGCTGTACCTACGTCCACTTTAAAAAACATACACACACTTGTTTTGCTATTAGTGAGTGGGTAAATGGTCTTTTCACAGAAACTGTGAAATGAGGTGGCAGGAGGTGGCCGGAGGTTGCAGAGTGGGCACCAAGCCTGCTGTCTGAGTTCCCTTCCAATTGCAGTAATAAGACTGATCTTCCCTTTATGTGTGTGTGTACTGGAATTGATTGCTGCCAGCTGAGGTTTCCTGCCTTCTCTCTGACAACTGCACAGGCACAAGACTGTAAAGACTGAGTGAGGATCAGAGCCCAGTGCTGGGGGCAGTTGTCTCCCACGAGCTTGCGAGGCTTGCCAGAATCTTTGTACTTAGCGTGAGACTGGTGATCACAATCTGCTTCAGAGGATGTATCTGGGATAGAAGAAACTAATCTGTATCCAAACTACTCTCCTCATCTCTCTGGTTAACTAAGGAGATTGAGATCCTTAGAGGCACCACCAGTGTCGTCATCTTACTATCGGTGAATTCCTGTGAGGTCTGCTAACTAGCAATAGGGACTGTGGTTAGTAGCCTACCGCTTTATGTTGGGATTTGCTTATCAATGTTGCCATGGAGATCAGGAGCAGTTCTAAATGCAGGAGCTGCAGCACTTGGTCCTATAAATGCAATATGTAGCAGATTCTGCCCTGCTGCTTACATTTGAGGTCTGCTTGTTTGTTTTCCTCATTCTTCTGTAGGAGAGCTGAAGAGCTTCCATGTGTTATTCATATTGTTGTGGTATTAAAAAACACAGAATCAGGATTGGTGCCTACTGTTCTAGGTCCCATATAGAAACAAGGTCTGTGCACAAGATTTTTTAGCATGCATATCTACGCCCTGTAAGCTAGAAGGAAATATTTGCAAAATGTCGGTTTCTGTGATAGCAGTAAGCAGGTAAGTCAAAATAAAACAAGAGGCAGGAACAATTTTTTTACAATTTGGAAGATGTGGAAAGGAGGAATCTTCCCAGTTTGCTTTAGAAATTGAAATGTGGGTAGGAGGGCGGCAGAATGAGTACAAACGCCTTCTTTACGTTTGTAAAGGGTATCCAGACTCCATGTGCTCAGAAACATTGCTGAGAAAACATCAATTAAAATGCTTTAGACTGACAAAGGCTTTGAGGATGTTGAGGTAAACAGTGAATCATGTTTGTTCATTAGCAGGAAGAAAAACATTTTGCAATGTACGCTCCAGACTGGGCACTGGACTGAAATGAGGCTTCCCAAGGGCACGATTGGGATTTCAGCCAGGGCTTGCTGCTTTGCAGCTTTCAAAGGAAAAGAGCCAAAGTGTTTTGCCCTGTATCAGCAGCAGGCCTGCTGAATTTGCAATGGATATGTGTTTGCAGAGTGATGCCAAGAGAAACTTGTACTTCTAAATTCAGAGTAAGAGGAAACAGCATGCTGATAATGAGATTCAGAAGAAAGCTTTCAGAAGTTGGAAGCTTAGAAGAGGTGGGGTAGCAGAGGGGAATAAAACAAATTTTCCAGTGATGGGCCCCGTGCTCTACCATTGTCAAGCAGCGGGAAGTAATTTTAGAGAAGAGGAGGAGCAGAAACAGGTCCCAGCTCAGCATCACAGGCAATCCCCATCCCAGGTTCTCCTTTGTAATAGGTTTGAGGCTCTGGAACTTGAGGGAGAGGTGAGTGAGGATGCAGTGGGAGGTTCACCCACAAGGTTGTCTAGGGCTGCCTTTGCCTAGAAGGAAGGAAGGGTGATTGTCATAGGTAACTCCTTTCTGAGAGGAACAGAAGGCCCTATATGTCAGCCAGAGCCTACCCATATGGAAGTGTGCTGCCTCCCTGGAGCCCAGGTCTGGGATATTTCTAGGAAACTTCCTAGTCTGATTCGCCCCTCTGATTATTATCATTTGTTGATAATTCAGGCTGGCAGCAGTGAGCTCACTGAGAGAAGCCTGAGAACTACCAACACGGACTTCGGGGGACTGGGGTGGTTAGTGGACGGAGTGGGTCATATTTTCCTCTACCCATTCAGTGACAGGGGGGCATACTGAGTTGAGCAGGAAAACGCTTCTCATAAATCCATGGCTGAGGAGCTGGTGCAATTGCAAGAATTCGGGTGTTTTTGACCATGGGTTGATTTGACCCTGACTTGATGGCTACTGATGGTTCTCACCTTTCTCAAAGGGGGGAAATGGATATTAGCCCAGGAGCTGTCAGGGCTTGTTGAGGGGGCTTTAAACTAGATATGGAGGGGGAAGGGGATAAAACCATACCTGCTAGAAATAATCCTAGGGGAATGATAACAAACTGGGGAGTGAGGCAAGGGGCTCAGCTGAAGTACAACTACACCAATACGCACTGCATAGGCAAGAAATAGGAGGGGCTGGAAGCCATTCTGTGGCAGACAAACTATGACTTAGTTGCCATCATGGAAACACGGTGGGATCACTGCCACAGCTGGTGTGCTGCAATGAATGACTATATGCTCTTCAGAAGGGGCAGGCAAAGAATGAGGGGTAGTGATGTCACTCTGTATGTTAGAGAGTACTTCAGTGTTGTTGAGCCCAGTGCTGGGGATGACAAGGTTGAATCTCTATGGGTAAGGATCGGGAGGGGAGGCAGCAAGGCTGACATCCTGATAGGAGTCTGTTATAGACTGCCTAACCAGAATAAAGAGACAGATGAGGTGTTTTCTGAGCAGCTGGCAGAGCTTGTGTGATCACCAGCCCTTGTTCTCATGGGGGGGCTTCAACTTCCCTGATTTTTGCTAGAAATACAACACAGCACAGAAGAAGCAGTCTAGGAAGTTTCTGGAGTGTATGGAAGACAGAGCTGGTAGGAGAGCCTACCAGGGGAAGTGCCCAGCTTGACCTGCTGTTCACAGAGGACTGGTGGGAGATGAGGAGGCTGGGAGCTGTCTTGGACAGAGTGACCATGAAATGCTAGAGTTCTCAGTTCTTGGTGAAGTTAGGAAGGAGGGCAGCAAAACTGCTGCCTTGGACTTCCAGAGGTTGGATTTTTCAGGACTCTGGTAAGGAGGTCCCTTGGGTCCTGAAGGATAAAAGCATCCAGGAAGGCTGGTTGCTCCTCGGAAAGGAAGTCTTAAAGGTGCGAGAGCAGGCTATCCCACTGTGCCACAAAATGAGCCAGTGGGAAAGAAGACTGGTGTGGATGAACAGGGAGCTTTTCCTGAGGTTCCAGGAGAAAAATAAAATCTACTTCCTGTGGAAGAAGGGACAGGCAACTTGGGGAGAGTACAAGTAAGTTGTTAGGGTGTGCAGGGAGAAAATTAGAAAGGCAAAAGCCCAGTTGGAACTCAACTTGGCCTTTGGGGTAAAAGAGAAGAAGAAATGTTTTTACAAATATATTAACAGTAAGAGGAGGGCTAAGGAGAATAATCTCTGTCCTTTACTGGATGTGCTGGGGAACGTGACCACTGAGGATAAGGAAAAGGCTTAAATACTCTGCCCACTGACCTGGACGTCTCAGATAAGGAGCAGAATAAACCCCGTGCTATTCAGGTGCAAACAGAGACCTACTGCTCTGGACTGCCACAAGTCTATGGGGCCAGATGGGATTCACCCAAGGGTGCTGAGGGAGCTGACAGAGGTGATTGCCACGCTGTGATCAGTGTTCCGGATAACCAGAGAGGTCCCAGAGGACTGGAGGCTTGCCAGTGTGACTCCCATCTACAAGAAGGGCCGGAAGGAGGATCTGGGGAACTACAGGCTTGTCAGCCTGACATTGGTGCCAGGAAAAGTTATGGAGCAGGTTGTCTTGAGGGAGATCACAGTGCTTGTGCTGGACAACTGGAGGATCGGGCCCAACCAACATGGGTTCATGAAAGGCAGGTCCTGCTTGACCAACCTGATTTCCTTCTGTGAACAAGAAACCTGCCTGATAGATGAAGGAGTCATAGAATCACACGGTTGGAAAAGACCTGCAACATCATCTAGTCCAACCATCCTCATATCACCATTACTGCTACTAAGCTACTAAACCGCCTCTTAGCACATCATCCAGATGCCTCTTGAACACCGCCAGGGACAGTGACTCCACCACCTCCCTGGTCAGGCCATTCCAGTGCCTGATCACTCTTTGAGAGAAAATTATTTTCCTTATATCTCATCTAAATCTCCCCTGGAGCAACTTGTGGCCATAAAAAGGAAATGCTGTTGAGTAGTCTACCTGAATTTCAGTAAAGCTTTTGACACTGTCCCCCATGGTATTCTCCTGGAGAAGCTGGCAACTCATGGCTTAGACAAGTACGCTCTTTGCTGGGCAAATAAATGGCTGGATGGCCATACTCAGAGAGTAGTGGTGAATGGGATTAAATCCAGCTCTTGTCCAGCCATGAGTGGTGCTCCCCAGGGGTCAGTATTGGTGCCTGTCCTGTTCGATATCCTTATTGATGACCTGAATGAGGGGAATGAGTGCACCCTCAGTATGTTTGCAGACAGCACCAATCTGGGAGAAACTGTTGATCTTCCGGGGGTAGGAGGTTCCTACAGAGGGATCTGGACAGGCAAGATAGCTGGGGTGAGGCCAACGGGATGAAATTCAACAAGACCAAGTGCCAGGTCCTGCGCTTTGTTCCCAATATCCCCAGGCAACATTTCAGGCTTGGGGCAGCATAGCTGGAAGACTGTGTGGAAGAAATGGACCTGGGGATGTTGGCTGACGTTTGGCTGAACAGGAGCCAGCAGTGTGCCCAGGTGACCAAAAAGGCCAATGGCATCCTGGCTTATATCAGAAATAGCGTTGCCAGCAGGAGCAGGGAAGTCATCATCCTTCTGTAATCGGCACTGGTGAGGCTGCACCTTGAGTACTGTGTTTAGTTTTGGGGCCCTCGATATAAGAAAGACATTGAGGCTCTGAAGCATGTTCAGAGAAGGTCAACAAAGCCGGTGAGGGGTCCGGAGCACAAGTCCTATGAGGAGCAGCTGAGTGAGCTGGGATTGTTTAGTCTGGGGAAGAGGAGGCTCAGGGGAGACCTCACTGCACTCCAAAACTTCCTGACGGGAGGTTGTGGTAAGGTGGTGGTTGGCCTATTCACTCATAGTGATAGGACTAGAGGGAATGGCCTCAAGTTGTGCCAGGGGGAGATTCAGGTTGGAAGTTAGGAAATTTCTCCGAAAGAGTGGTCAGGTGCTGGAATGAGCTGCCCAGGGAGGGAGTGGAGTCACCGTCCCTGAAGATGTGGAAGAAATGTTTAGATGCTGTACTGAAGGACATTATTTAGTGGGAATTATTGGTGATAGGTGAACAGTTGGACTGGATGATCTTAGAGATCTTTCCAAACTTGGCAATTCTGTGATTCTGTGAAATTTGAAGACAGATCTCTGAATGCCAGCGTCTCCAACAGAAACCATGGAGCCCTCCTACAAGTCCCCTGCATTCATTGCAGCATAGATTTGAGAAGGGAACAAGGTTTTTCCCGAAGGAAAAAGTTCTCGTTCTTCCATTAGAACCAAAAGGCGTGCTTCTTGGAACTGGTGGGAGCCTGTCATAGGATTAGTGGTCAGACCTGATCATACACATCAGAATTTTCTTCTCCTACACCCCTCCTCTGTACAAGTCTTAACAATTTATTCCGTAGCAGTTTGTCTTGAGGGGCTGTAATTGATCCATCTATGATTTAGCTCATCAAATGCTCATTAAATAGCTTGTAGCCTTTCTTATTCACGAGGAGTAAGAATCAGAGATAATCAGAGATCTAAAACCACTTAATCTTAACTGGGTTCACTTTGTGTTCTGGGATTCAGGGAGGCTAGTAAAGTTACGAGTTATTATCTAAAGGTGAGCTGCCAAGTGAACATGAAGAATGATCCAAGTGCTGCTGATCTGCAAGTGCTCTCTGACCTTGGTTGTCAGGTGTGAGCAGCGAGGAGAATTATTGTTAAAATCCCAGAAGAGATTTCTTGCTGCTCTATGGAGGTGTCCCAGAATCCCCAGTCTGTATATGATCAACTGATGCAATTTGTGGTGGAGCATCTGGAACTATATGTGCAAGGGAGGCACCACTTTATGCTAGCACTGTCAGCAGGATATGCGGAAGTACTTTCTGCCTTGTATATATAGTTTGGGCTTGACATTTGTTTTTCTTTTTCAAGCATCACTATTGTTCTTAGCTGCTGTCTGTACTCCAGCAGTGCCTGTAGTGATATGCATTTCTCACACCGCCTGCATCACCATCCCCTCCCCCCGAGAAAATGCCTGTCACCATCCCTTAGCAAGGATATGCTTGACAATTTGCAAAAGACAACAATGGCCTGGACTGCAGAAAGCAGTTTCCTTTCCCAGGTTATTTAATGAACACTTACAACATTTCCAAGATGTAGGAAGGTGAAGTGGGATCTCTGTTTTGTTCCTTTCCAAGTCTGGCTCTGCATGTAGAGAATTCCATGAAGATGGATAATTTCCTGCATTTCACTGTGCAATCTTATGCCTTGCATCTTCAAACTCAGCGTATGATGGAGATCTCTTAAGTGACTACAGCCACAGTGAGCTCTTAAATTCTCCATATTCTTTTAAGAGACCACTTATTAAGCAGCATCAGTGCACAGAATCTATTAACTATAGTCGTGAATCATGTTAACCTTTGAGGCCCCATAGACAAAGCCCACTGTGAAGGGGCTGAATGGGGCATGTCACAGTTCAGAATAACTGAATTCCCAGATATATGTTTTAAGATTGCAAAGTCTTTGGAAAAAGACACCTTTTCGAATTGCTCACAATAACAGTGTTTATAAACACTCAGTGTTTGTGTTTATAATTGCACCTTGTTTTGTGTAAATATTAATAAGGTATTTTTCTTTCTTTGTAGTGTACAGAGGCCAAAAAGCATTGCTGGTACTTTGAAGGGTTATATCCTACCTATTATATGTAAGTAGTCATCACTTTCCTTTTTGTGTTTTCTAGTGAACAAGAGGTAACTAGATTCTTTCAGCTCTCAGCATGTTATTCTTTCATGGATTATACTTTTTCCATAATTTCTCTGAGACCTTTTCCCCATCTAATTTAAAAATGAATGTGCAAGAAATTTTATTTCCTCACTTTCCCGATCTATTCTTATCTATTTCCCCTCCAGTTATTAAAAAAAGAAGAAAAAAAAAGTATACAGACTCATTTCCCTGTGCATTCGGATGATCTTTCTAGTTGAAAACAAAATGTTGGATATTAAACAGCTCTCTTTTCAGAATGATGAAAGGAAACATAAGTGGAGCTGTGTGAGGACAGCTCTCTTTGTTTTGAACAAGGGAAGGTAATCAAGCAGCATACCAAGAGTATCTTTGTCCCTATGGTAATACTGTTTCTTAATTTAGGCATTTGAGATGATTTATTATCTGTGGCATTAACCGTCATTTTGATGGGTGGCATCTATATTCACATCAGGTTTGGGTGTTAACCAAATGCCAGTGAACTGTAGGTGCATGATTGAGGATCCTTCTAAATGGCAGTTTTTTGTTTTAAAATGCTCGCAGCAACAATAAAGAGGTGAATGAAATGTATGGCTGGGTGGTTATAGTTCTTGTGTATTTGGGGGCAGAAAGGAGATAAATGCACTAGACTTGGGGTTATGTAACTTTATAATTGCAAACATCTTTTAAACCTAAGTTAAAAAATAAATAAATAAATAAAAATGTAGGTAGCAGCAACAACAGGTCATTGTTACCTGAACAAACTCTTCCCTGCTTACAGTTAGGAAATTACTGTAATCCTGATCTCCCCAGGAACCTTCCTCCTTTTTCTTCTCCACCTCCACTTCGTCTGCCAGAAGCAGGAGAGAAACGCTAGAGACAAAAAAAAAACAGCCAGGAAGCCAGGCAAGAAACAAAGCTCCTTGAAAGACTGAACCACTGTGTGGTTTAATTATCTGTGATCCTGAATATTAACTGATGAGGAAGTGTTTTTGCCTGCAATTTGCTGTCTGTTTTTCATCTGACTGAAATGTTGAAAATGGCCCAAACTGTACATACAAGACATAGAATGGTTCTGCATAAATGGTTGGCTAGAACATATGAGTGAATTAAAATGAAATGATTTTCTTCGCACTCTAATAACAGCAGGACTTGGGTTCCACCTACATTTTATTTTGTTGCAATGTGTGGAAAAAAGCTGGGATCTTACGAATATCCGCCTGTAACTTGACATTCAGGAGTGTATTATTCATCTTCACCTTGGTGTTCTGCTTACATTGCTGCCTGTATTTTTGCAGTCAGTGTTTGTTTTCTTTGTTAATATAAAGAGGAAGCTGCTTGGATTTTGGTTGTTAGCTCAAACTCTTTATGCCACAGGTAAACAGATACTGAGTCCTGTGAAAGCAAGGAGTGTAAAGGGGAGGCTCAGACTCTGCAATAGATCTGGTGCATGCAAGGTTGCTTCTTAATTGGTTTCTATTTGATTACTAGTTTACTGGGTTTTTTTGTGCACTGAAATGGATTACCTTGCTGAAGAACAGTGTGCTTATTTTATAGTCCATCAAAGAGGTTAACTGAAACTGCACACAGCTTTTGAAGATGGGAAGGAAGAAAGTTGTAAATTAAACAGAGAACTGAGAAACAGATTTATATATGTGTATATATATATGTATATATGTATATATGTATATATGTATATATGTATATATGTATATATGTATATATGTATGTATATGGTTGTTAGAAAGGATTGCATGATTTGAGAGATTTGATTTTGTTTTTTAGCGTGGAGAGAAATCTGTTCTATATTGGCTATGTCAGGCCAGTCATAAGAATGCAAACTGTTTGTTGTGATAGTTACTACATGTTGGAAAATTTTTTTTTTGCTCTGATAGGCTTGCTTAATTATCTTAATCCCAAAAAGAGCCAGGGGAGAGTCTTTCGCTTTCTTTATTCAAATAAAGAGAGAGACTACTGGGGGCATTTCTCTCAACCCATCAGAGGTTGCAGCTTCTTTTTTATCCCCTCTTCCTGAATACATTGTTCCTTTTCCTTTCTTCATTGGCTGAAGTACTAGGAGGTTACAGACTTCCTGATTTGCCTAATATATGTTCCCCCTTGTACGTGACCACCCTGTGTATCATTGCATGTGCAATTAACTTCATGCCACCCAGGGCAGAGAAGTTAATTGGCCTATTAAGCCTGTGCAGTAAGTTTAAAATTCCTAAGTTCAGGTTATTGATTGATCTTTGTAACTGAAGCCTTATTTGGTGAGAGTTTACAGACATCAAACAGAGAGGAATTTGTAAGCCTGTGTGCAACTTGTCTGCATGGACATGTTTGCAAGCTTCTTCTGTCTCACTACAGCACCCTGTTTTCCAAGGTATTGCATAAAGGTGTGACACTGTCCAGTGCCAGTCAGTTCAAGTAAATGGAAAAAGGAAAGGGAAAGTGGTGGGATGTGTGCGCTCAGTGGTTATTGCGATGGTGATGAGCATCTTATTAATGCCATTATTATTATTGTGATTATGAGTTTAAGTGGGGAAGAAGAAACTCTAAAGAAAGGCAGTAAAGATTTGGGGATGATAAAGCTCAGAGGGTAGATGAGGGTACCTTTGGAAGGAAGCAGGGAGAGGCTGTTTGAGTGTGTATAAGCCCTGTAGGGTTAAAGGGGGAACTGGCACCAAAGCTATAGGCAGTCAATGCCTGGAATTTCGTGATTTGTTACTTCAATTTCATTTCTTGCTGGATAGGATCCCTTGCTGCTTTCTACTCGTGCTGTCTTTTCATGTCTGCATCGTGAAGGAGAAACACAACACCACCAATCTTAGTGTCCTCGGACAATGCTCCTTTGCTTTGGCATTTGTTTTACCCATGACTGAGTTAAACCAACTCACTCGTGCCACAGAAACTGGAATTTTATCAATGCTCATAAACACCTAAAGTACTGGTGGAGCCAGACTCTTTTCCGTGGAGCACAGCGACAGTACAAGGGCAGCACAAATGAACACACAAAAGCTCCATATGAGCATGAGAAAGAACTTGTTTACTTTGAGCATGGCAGAGCACACAGTGCCCAGACGGGTTGTGGAGTTTCCTTCCCTGGAGATTTATAACACATCTGGAAACTTACTTTTGTAACCTACTATAGGGAGCCTGCTTTAGCAGGGGGGTTGAACAAGGTGATCTCCAGAGGTGCTTTCTTACTCCAATAATTCTGTGATGTTTCTCTCATTTTTTAAACTTTTCTACATTTTCTGTGTGAATCTGTTAGCTTAAGATATAGCTTATTTCAGAGTGGAAGCCATCATGAAAACTTGCAAGGATTTTTAGAGACACATTGCTGTCTGGCTGTTGATAAAGTGAATTTCCAAGAGGATTCTTAATTTACTTCTCTAGCCAAACCAACTGGTTGTCTGAGTCACGAGATATTGTCACTTAGTTACTTTTGTTTTACTTTAGCAAAATATTTACTTCTAAGACGAGGAAAAGTAAATAAGTATAAAATAAACTCAGAAAAATATTAGTCAAAAATCCACACCTGTGCTGAAAAAATTAGATCATACTTCTACTTGTTCAGGTGCACCGAAGGCAGTTCAGAATTTAAGCTGTGTCATGGTTTTATGATTCTGATTATCGGTATTGCACACCATAACATCATGTAGTGCACCGGGAGTAAAAGAGTTAATGGTCCAGTTCCATGCACCTGTCTGGAAGAGAAGGACTACGTTCCCCAGAACACTTTGTGTTCAGAGACAAACTATAACCCCTGGCAAGGTCACAAGACCTTCCCTTTCTTTTTATTTTGTCTCTCTTCCCAGCACACATCGCCTCAGCACTACAGTAAGGCCTACAACTTTCAGATTGTGACTGTACACAAGTGTACCCTGCGTATTGCAGGGTGAAGTATGTTCCAGATAGGACTGACTGTTCCCATAGATCTTCACGGTTTATTTTTCCTCCTGTTGTTAGCTACCTTTGCATCTGAGCATTTAACAAAGTGATAAATTCCAAATGCTGGGTCCTACATTGCTCTAAACCTTTCCTTTCCAGACCTGGTGGCATTCTAATAAAGCAGCATAAATGTTTCTCAGTGTAAGCACGTGTCCAGAGATAAGGAAATACCATGGGTAATGTTTCTGGGTCAGTGAGGCAGTCACATGCAGTAAGGGGTTTGGGTAACTTAGAGGGAGAAAAGAATTTTGGTATTATCCAGCATAGTTTTAAGATAATTTCAAATCATCCTGTTGAATAATGGTGTGTTGAAGTTCTTAATGATGTGATATGCTAAGAGAATAGTCAGGCAAAGAGGGAAAGGTTCTGAGGATATCTCCAGTCCAACCTCCTGCTCAGAACAGGTCAGACTGGGTTTCTCAGGGCTTTATCCAGTTGGGTCTTGGAAAAATTCCAGGGAAAGAGATGGCACAACTTGTCTGGACAGTATGCTCTGTTGCTTGACCATCCTCATGGTAGATACATTTTTTTGCTGCATATCAAGTCAGAACCTCCTTTGTTTGGGTTTACATCCATTATCAGTGCCCCACACTGCACCACCAGGAAGAGCCTGACTCAATCTTCTGTGTCCTGACAGGTTGCTCTTGGGTCCCTTTGAAGCCATTTTTTTCCTACAAGGAAAACAAGCTCAAGTTCCTCAGGCTCCTCACAGAACAGGTGAGGCCTCTGAGCCTCTTTGTGGCCCTCTGCTAAGCTTACTGCAGTTGATCAATGTTATTCTTTATACCAGGGCTGCAAAGCCAAATATAGTATTTTAGATACGGTCCAGCAAGTGCTTGGTGAAAGATGATAATTACTTTGCTTTGATTAACTCACTAGGCTTCGGTTGGCCTTTATTGCTGCCGTGGCACACTCCGGGCTTGTGTTTAGCTTGCTATTTAACATGACTCCAAGGGCCTTTCCAGCAGAGCTGCTCTGTGCAAGATGTTTGTCCTTCCCACAGGCAGAGCTTTTGCATTTGTCTTTGTTTTTTCTTTATGAGGTTTCTCTCAGGCTGTTGAGCTCACAAGCTGATCATCCCCAAGTTTTGTATTATCTCATGAACTTGGTGAGTGTACCTTAATTCCATTGACATACTTGTCAACAGGATGACTTCAGATCTCTGCAGCAGTGCTTTTACCAGTGGTTTTTCATTCTCTCTGGGAAGAGTATGACCTATAAACCACTGTCCTTTGAGTCCTGCTGTCCTACTAGTTGTTTAGAGGTTTTTTTTAAACCCATCCAGCTCTCTGGCTTGTCCAGCAGCCCTCAGTCTGAATAGGAGTAATTTACCCTTAGAAGACTCATGCCATCTGTTCTTTACCTTTCTTCTCCTTCATATGCCCATAAATGTGTCTCAGGAGAACTTGGTCTTTGATTTCTTAAAATCATTATTATTTTGCCAGCAGCTGATGTAAGTATGATTGGCTTATGGATCTCCAGATTATCCTTTTGGCCTAGTTTAAAGATGGGCAAAAATTTGCACTTTTCCAGTGTCTGGGGATCTGCCCCAGAGAAATCTCTGACTTTTTGGAGATGCTAAAAAGTGTTACAATATTTGCCAACTCTCTATATCTTTAGGTGAAGCTTCTCTAGTCCTGTGGACTTATATGTTTATGTCAGTAACCTGTGACATGATCCTCATCAGCTTCTGGTAATTCATCACCTCCAACACAACCTGTAACCTCAGAGACTTAGGAGATGTGAGTGCTAATGAGGCACTGGAACAGGTTGCCCAAGGAGGTTGTGGATGCCCCGTCCCTGGAGGCATTCAAGGCCAGACTGGATGTGGCTCTGGGCAGCCTGCGCTGCTGGTTGGCGACTTGAAAATGAGTTGAGTTGAAAAAGGAATACTTCATCCTTATCTGCTTCTGCTGTCACTAAATCACTCAGCAAGAACAGGGGGTCTGTGTTTCCTTTCAGCTTTTTCTTCCACTGCTCATGTAGTGTGGAAGCTCTTCTTGCTGCACTTCAGTGTCCCTTGCAGTTATCAGTTGTAGGGGACCTTTGGCTTTCTTAAAGCCATCACTATTTGTGCATGTGATGTTTTCTAAACTCCTCCTTTGTAGACTGTTTCTTTTGTAGCTTTTATTCCACCTCCTGAGCACTGAGTCTTTACAGTGGAGCTAAGTTTTGGGCTCCCTGCGTGAGGATGTTTTGGAGGGTTACTGGTGGGCTTCTACATGAAAGATCTTCAAAAAGAAACATGGAACCTTTACTTGGAAGGAGCTCTTGGAGCGGGTCCAGAGGAGGGCACTGAGATGATCAGAGGGCTGGAGCACCTCTGCTATGAGGAAAGGCTGAGGGAACTGGGATTGTTTAGCTTGGAGAAGGGAAGGCTGCGGGGAGACCTCATTGTGGCCTTCCAGTGCTTGAAGGGAGTGTATAAACAGGAGGGGGAACGGCTGTTTACAAGGGTGGATGGTGATAGGACAAGGGGGAATGGTTTTAAACTGAGACAGGGGAGGTTTAGGTTGGATATGAGGAGGAAGTTTTTTCAGCCAGAGGGTGGTGAGGCACTGGCACAGGTTGCCCAAGGAGGCTGTGGATGCCCCATCCCTGGCGGCATCCAAGGCCAGGCTGGATGTGGCTCTGGGCAGCCTGGGCTGCTGGTTGGTGACCCTGCACATAGCAGGGGGTTGGAACTGGATGAGCACTGTGGTCCTTTGCAACCCAGGGCATTCTATGATTCTGTGATTCTATGATTCTATGAATATTAGCGAGCATCTGCAGTGTTTAGGAGCAGCCAGTTCTTTTTGTTATTTTGGAGAATGCAGATTGTATTGTTTTTCCTGTGGCTTTTGAAATAAATCTATTGTGTATTTCCACTGATTTATCTTCCTGTGCTGATTAATTTTTTTATTGTATTTGTTACACAGTCATATTCATTTGGGTTTAGAATGGATGTTCTCTTTTCCCAGTCTGTAACAATATTTTTATGTTACCAAGACCCTGAAAAATGTTCCAGGTAAAAAGAGTAGAATAGATGTCCTCCCTCACTGTTGCTCCAAGTGCTCAGGAAATAGTTCTTTTGTCAAAAAAGCACAGGAGAACAGGGAAAACACCACAGTTTAGATATGGGGATGTTGCATTGTGGGAGTTACTTTCTGTGCTCCACATCCTGCTATGTTTACTGCTTTTAATTAAGTTAGCTTTCCTGATGATACACTCTGCTTTCCAATTGCAATTACAGATGCATAAAATGTCAGCAGGTGCACACTTAGGACAGTAAGCTAGTTGTTGATTTATTCTTCCATTTGATTTGAAACCAGTATGAGAAGGAAGAAGGGACCACCTCTGCAGTTTTGTATGATTCCAGACATCTTGAATGGATGGCAGAGTATGGAAACAGACCTGGATCTGGGCCGGGGTTACCATGTAGGAGTGACAGGGCCTGTTTGCTTATGTATGTTCAACTCCAGAATGAAAGTATGTGGCTTATGTATTGAAAGAAGACAGTACTTATCAGACTGTCTGTATATAAAGGCAACAAAAGGGCTAGGATCCCTCAGTGTTGATGGATCTGTTGATGTTGCAGTCATGAACATCATAATCACTCCACTTCTGGAAGCCTTGCAACACAGCTGAATTTTCTTTGATGGATCTTTTGTAGTCCGTGCAGCCTGGGGACAGTCAGACTACCAAACTGGCAACCAACTCAACTTGCAAAGAATGGCTCTTGAAGAAGGGAAAGGAGTTTCATCTCTCAGCCTTCACAGGCTGTCAAGGTGACTGGCTCTACTTAAGGTCTGAAGCTCTGATCTCTCAGAAGTGGGGGGCTGAGCAGATGTATGCAGTTTATTCTGAAGGTGGGAAAGGGAAAGGTCTCTTTTTGATATACTTATCTAGGAGATGTGAACACTGAAACCAGGCTCTTCTCTGCTCAGAGTGGAGCAGGAAATGCAGTCCTACTCCCACTTACCTCCACAGTTGTGACTTATGAGCTAGCCTCAGCTTTTCCAGACATAGCCATTTGCCTTGAAACATTCATCAGAGCATGAACTTTTCCATGCTTCAGTTAAGAATCCTAATGCAAGGTAATTTCTTCTGTCTTCCTGTTAGGGGGATGGGATTGCTTATAGGTGATTTGAGCTCCAGTGAGCTGCATCAAAGATCACTCAACCCTGAAGTCACCTTGATGCTTCTAACCCTTTCTGCACAGGGAGACCTTGAGTTAAAATTCTGAAAGACCTGATGTACCTAACTAGTACAAATGAGTGCCCTACTACTCATAATTAGTACCCATGTACTTTTCTGTATTTGGTCCTGTGGTGGCTTGATGGAGAAAAAGATTTTCTATGCATAAGTATGTTAAAATTAGGCAGATAGCAAATTCTTGCATGCCCACTGCCTGCTATCAGCAGGCTGCTTGCAGTTTCTGAAAGCAGATAAGGAGTTAGATGCAGTAGGGGTGCTTGACCATTGGGAGCACCTTGAGGTACAATGAACTAATGTTGTGTTTAACAGGGGGCTTGATGATAAATTAGAACTCCATATTCCTCCTTTACGCGTTCTTCTCCAGAAAAGTAAGAACTGTCATGATACAGTTTATCTATGCCTTCCTTTTTCTAGAGCCCTAAATCAGGCCGTTTCTCTGCTTTGTTCTGCTAAAGAGAGGCCTGCAGCCTATGTAATAAAAATAAGAAAAGGCCTTTTGAGGTGTTGTATCTCAGTAGGTAAAGCCCAAAACCACAGGAGGAACAGAGAAAATTGCAGGCTGGAACAACGGGAGACTTGCTAGCTTTGCAGAGTGGCTTTCCACTTGGGGTCTGAGAAGAGTGGGCTGAGGATACAGTAAGCCACAGGGTAGAAGGCTTGTGGGATGGCTGCTGTGATAGGAACAGCTGAGCAAATGCTGCTCATTCGATCAGAGACAGACGGTTTTACCATATTCTTCCGAGTTCCTGCATGAATACAGTGTTTATAAGCCCTTCACCTAAAGAATGAGAAATAATTCATTATTCAGCTGTTGCCTGCTCATATTTTTCATATTTGAATGAGAGCCAGGGGTCAAGTATCTTGTCTTGTGAAAATTTTGATTGTGTCAAAGGAGACAGAAACCAAGTCTGAGCAAATAACCACTTCTGTCTCTGTTGTTTCTACTCTGTGGAGAAAAAAAAAATTACTGGAAAGCCCCTTTCCTCCTTTTGGCCTTCTAGCCTTACATTGCCTGAAGTAGTTAAAAGCTGGGTGATTTATGAAGTACCTGACTAACTATGCCTCTCCTGGTTACCAGGAGCAGCATTTTACTCTCAAGTACAGGTGTTCTACCAAGGTCACAGCTGCATTAATCTGTGAAGCAGTTGTATTCCTTATATATTTGTGTAATTATAAGCCAAAATCAGACCCGCATTTTACAAGGAACTGTTCTTGCATATTCTCAGAAATTACCTTTGCTATGTATAAGAAAAGAAGAGAAACATAGGAGTGACTTACCCAAGCAAAACCAATAGCTGTCAGAGAAATAAGCACTGTTGTGCTTAGCTAGTGAGACAGTGATTTTCAACCTATTTCAATTTCTGGGGCCCCAAATTTCATCAGGAGAAGTGCATACCTTTGCATAGCAAATCTAATAGTTGCAGTAGGTTTGCTTCTGTGATTTTCTGTGGTCTCCTTGGAATTCTTGATTCTCCTAAAAATTAGCCACCCACATTAAGATGACCATTTAAAAGATCACTCCTAGTCCAAGGTATCTTGTTTGTGGTGAATATATGTGTAAGCATGCTCAACATGGATGCCTTGGGGTGCAGAGCACCTGAGAGTGCAGGTAGCCTTGATAGGGTTGTGTCCTTCCTGGAAATTAGGCCACATAAGCAGGCATTGCAGAGACATGACCACCTCGAAGACTGAGGCTGGAAAGCAGATGTTGCCCATCACTTCGCTCCACCAGCCAGAGACATTGCATGTGTCGTAGTTCCTTAAGCACTTGAATGAATACCGATGGAGAGATGTGGCATTTGTGTTGCAACATCTTTCTGTTAAGAGATTAAACCACTCGCTGATGAATAGTTACTGAATTGGATACCTGAGACACTTGGATTGGACTCTGTGTTTTGAGGAGTGTACTCGTGAATTTTCACATTGAGTGGGCTGCTATAGCAAAAAATTGATTCCTCAAGATAACCTCTCCACCCTACTTGTGATACTAAGCTCCTTCCTTAATGTTAAGCTCCTTGTCTGGTGGTCTTTCCCATGTCTTCAGTCAATAACATAAGTCTTTCCTTGTGTAGAAGCACAGACAGTGGTGGTGTTTTGAAAACTCCTTTTTTATTGATGGGAAGATGGGGATGCATGTACAGAATTGCATCATGGAATTGCAGGGGTTATAAGGGACCTCAAGAGGTCATCAAGTCTCCCCTCGCCCCCCAAAGCAGGTTCCCTGCAGCAGGTCGCACAGGGATGCATGCAGGTGGGTCTTAAGTGTCTTCAGAGAAGGAACCCCCCCACCTCTCTAGGCAACCTATTCAGTGCTCTGTCACTCTGACAGTGTTTGTATGGAACTCCTTGTGTTCCGTTTTCTGCCTGTTGCCCCTTGTTCTGTTGTTACAGTGAGATGCAGTGATGCTTGCTGAGAACGCAGAGCAGGGAAAAAAAACCAACTTATTCAGGTGTAAGGCTTTGTATTACATCCAGAATGGCATTCTCTCCCCTGGTATGGCCCTAACAACCTCAGGGCTCAGACCTGCCTCATTTTCTACCCCCCTCTACAAGACATATTAGTTATCCCATTCCCCTTTGAGTGCCCACAGATCCTTTTACTATAGCAGAAAACTTACTCCAACTGAGGAGGCCCTTAGCGCGCTGATGCTGAATAGCAGCAACACAGCCCCTCCTCATCCCCAGCAAAATGGTGGAGCCAGCCTCCCAGCCTTCAGTGAGTTAATGATGGTGAAATAAACTTGATAGAAAAACTACTTTCCCACTTTCAGTTTTTCTGAACTGGACACCTTCTGTTGATCATTTCTTTTCAGTCGGGTCTCATTCTAATGTTTATGTCCTATGACCCTATGGTCCTATTGAGCTCAGCAGTATTACTTCTTAATCTTAACACAACCAGGCTTCATCACAATTGTATTTGATTGTCACCTGGTGGTGTTGGCTTCCTTTGTTTTGCTTTCAGGTTTCCTCGCTTGATTTTTCTCAGTTCAGAATTACTGTATCCCAGCTGAGTTTCAAGACAGGCAGTTGAGTTTCAAGCAGATTAAATCTTTCTTAAAACAAAACAAAACCTTTTTTGTTCCTTGACCACGCAAATATATGCAGATTTCAGCTGTCCACCTTGATCTGTTAGCAGTAGCAGACCTGAGCAGCTCTGTGGGCTCAGCCTTAAGTCTTCTTGCAGGTGGTCCAGTCTCAGCAGTTCATCCCTTCCACTTGTGGTTCTCCTTCTGGTGTTTGCTTATACCAGTGTTACGAGGCTTTCTTAGCTTCATCTGATGCTACCAGCCATTTCCCCCAAATCTTTTGCATCTTTGTTTCAGTCTATTGCTACACAATCCTTTGCGTAAACTTAATTCTTGGTTCCAGTGAGGGGTTGTAAATGAAGCAGCAATCATTCAGTTATCACTGGCTTACAGCCTTCTTTGGAATTACAGTCAGGCTTGTGGAGAGGACACTAGTTAGAAACTGTGCAATTTACTGCAGCTAAAGGACTTTTGGTTGTAGCGGAGGTTTTGTGATTTTCTTTCCTGCTCACTTCCTCTGTCCCTGCATTCTGAGCCAGCTTTCCACCCCTACGTGTAGATTAATAATTTGTGTTCTGTTTTACTCTTCCAAAAGACATTGCTGATCAGACATTTCAGTGTTAAATCAGGTTTGGGCACATATGACACCCACAGTCTAGAGAGGAAAACTAAGAATATTACAGCCTGCATTTCAAAGGAATTATTTTTATGGGGAATGTGCTGTCAGACCACTGCAGACTGTAATCCTCTCTTACTTTTTTAACTTCTCTAGTTTTCAGCAAGTGCCAATCAGGGAATTGTTTTTAGATGCAGTTCTTTCCTGCAGCAGCTCTGCTGGGAAGGAACTTGTTAAGCTGTGTAGGAACAGGTATAAATTGGAAAGAAATTCTGGACCATTTCACTGAGTGGTTGTTATCTGAAGAACACATGTGAGTACAGGGCTTGCTTTAGGGTCATACCTTCCCATGAAAATTCATGCTTTGTGTGTCCATTAAGAAAGGCGTTTGGCTTTGTGGTTTAAGTGCAAATCCATACAAAAAGACTGTAGCTGTGATCTGGCAGAGTGTAACTTTGATTCCTGACATAGCAGTTCTTTGATGTGCTGGCAATACCAGTAATTAGACATAGAAATGCATTCATTTCACCCCACTGAATTACGAATGAAAAAAATGTACCTTCTAAATCATAAATCACTGGGAGGGCCATTTTAAAAAGAGAATGTATGCTTCCTAAGTTTCAGGTTAGCAAAGCAACGAGTGGATCATGCCTCATCCTACATAACAGATTAAATGCTGATCAATGAGACAAGCCCTAGGGAAAGGAAGATCTCATGATCATCGTTTATGTGTGAAAGAAGGAAACTGGCTTTAGTGTAGTCTTCTGTAGGAGATGAGCACAAGCCAGTCCAGATTGATTCTAAAGCTCCTTCTTCAGGAGCACAGTTGTATTGTAACTTGCATGTCCAGTTTAGGAAAGACAAAACCCAAAACACACATCTGACAAGCAGCTCATTTTTTTTTCTTTCTTTTTTTTTTTTTTTTGTTTTTTTTTTTTCTTTTTTTGGGGGGGAGGGTAAAGAAAGTGTTGCCCGAAAGTTTTAATCCCATATGTGTGGCAGACAGATGTTCCAGGGGGCTGAGTAGGGTGCTGTTGGGATTGCTGGGTAGAAGACACACCAGCACTGTGCACAACCAGCTCTTCTCCTTTAGGAAGAGCCAAAGCACAAAGATAATAATTTAAAGAATATGACCATCAATTCAATAAATACAGATGTGCCTGCTTCATTGTCTTTTCCTGAGCTAGGGTCTTAATTCCTCTGGATTTGCTGCCTGGCAGCAAGAGATAGAGCATCAAAAGATTGATCATGCTTAAGCATGTATGTTGCTTTATTAATAAGCTGATTTTATTGTCTTCTTTTGCCTGCAAATAATAATGTCTTTTATAAGTAAGTTAATTTTGTTGTGATTTAGGATCAGTGTCGGTAGAGTCTGTGTTGTTTTTTTTATAGCACATTGAATCAAGAACAGAAGAGAGGCAGAGCTCTTAAGCAGTACCAGAACAGCAGTTATCAGCAAATGGCCATTTGTTCATCAGTCTGCTTGGGCAGCTGCTCTCAAGTAGTGGCAAATACTACAGCCAGCACACTGGGATCGTGCTATCGCAGTTGATTCCAGACTCCTACATACAAGTTTTCTTGCCCAAGGCACAAAAAAAATCAAGCATTTGTTTGATTTTATAGGTAAAAAGTGTTAGTTTTACTAGTGTCAGATTTCAAAGGGATTTCCCTTGAGTCATGATGATGGTTTAACTTAAGAGATCAACCCAGGAGGTGCAGTTTTCAGACTTGGCTCAGTCACCATGCAAAGCTTATTGGCTGTAGTAAAACGGAGTTTCTCTAAATATAGCTGCAGGGAGAGACTGTTCAATTTCATTTTTTCTGTCTCATTTTCAGCTATTTGAAAGTGCAGTCATCTTTGTAGAAGACAGAACTTCTTGATGGTCTGCTTGTTTGCCATTCAGTGGTCTTAGGAGCTTCATAAACATTCAGCAGTTGAGACTTTATGTCTTCCAGCTGGTACTTTTCTTTTGCAGGAAGAAAAGCTAATAATTTACAGATTTTAAAATAGCCTTTTCCCATTCCTTCTTGCTCTAGAGAAAACAGATGCAAAATAAGCAAGGTAAGGATCAGGGAGGAATGCGTGTAGTCTTGGGAGAGTCTGGATTTTAGTTGGAGACTAATAAAGCCAGGTCCTTGAGGTTTGATCTGGGAGATTATACTGGGGCTTTCAAGTTGTACAGTGCAGCATCCACTTGCTCCCTGTCCCAGTTGCGTGCACTCTGCACATGGAGGCACGGCTACAGAATACTCACATCCCAGATCCTTCTGTTTTCTGGCCACAGCTGCCTCGAGAAAGGTTGCAAGAAGGTACTCCCTTGGTGACGCAGGGAAACTCGCTCCCTGTCTCTCACAAATCTAAATACGAATTGCTCTTCTAAAATGCATAGCGACAAGAATTGGTGAGAAGTGTTTTTATTTACTAGCACACTTGGCCCGCAGAATAGGCCTCCTTCTCTTTCCTGCTGGATTTACAGCCTCTTATTTCCTTTCTGTTTTTCTGACACACGCTGCATCAAGCATGGCAATTTGGTCAGCAGCCTGGTCCTGTTAATGTATTTAAGACTGGTCTTGAAAGCTCCTCTTGGGTTGATCCACTTGGGGGGAAGTGTGGAGCAGTGCTTAATTTCTTGGTTCTGATAAGACCCAAAGTTAATGCTGACTTGCTAAGTCTTGCTGGTAGGTCTGTGATATTTCAGCCGCCGTTAGGATCAAGGCAAGCTTTAAAGAAGAGATGTTGGAGACTGGAGGGTGTTCAGGCTCAGCAAAGTGGGTATTTTGTCTTCTGGCTTTGGCAGCTAGTTGTGCTCACATCCCAAACGGTGTGTCTGAGTATGCAAGCAGGCCTTGGCAGGCCGATCAGAGTATCAGATCCTTGGGCTTATTACAAGAAATCCTGTCTGCTTGTCACTGGTAGAGTGCACACTTCTTTTCCTTGCAAAATGATGACTGTGTGTTCATAGTGCATCTTCCCCTGCCCCCATTGCAGGCTGAAGCCTGTGTGACTCGGTGAATATTGTGAATGGAGGCACATTAATTGAGCAGGTAAACATGTAATTATCCATACAATTAGCCAATTGATTATTTTTTTAGCTTTGCTTACAAACACGGGAGCACAGTTAACTAGTTGAGCAACTTACCTGAAGCCAGATGCTTAATTAACATACAAAACATACAGAAGTATAACACTCGTTACAAAGATTGGTCCAATTGTAGTACACACCTCTTTCCTGTTGGCGTGTGGTTTGCTAAATCTGAACATTTTCACCTAAGACTGTCACATGGTTTCTGCATTACCTCTGTCCTTTATACTGCTGCACATGTAGCATGTTTCCTTGCTGTAGAAATGGCGCTTTCTGTAGAAATTGTTCAGAGGTTGCAGTTAACCCATGTGCTGGCTTTGGTCGGAAAGAAGCTGTATACCTTGTGCTTGCTATAAGATTGGTGCTACAGTGTTTTTAAAGCTGTTCCGTTCTCCGCGAAATACTAATTTCCCAACGCGCTGTTGTAGGAAAGCCTACTGAAGTAATGGGGGTTGCTGGCGGTTGCTGTTTGCTGCCACTTCTGGAAAGCAAAAATTGCCTTTAAAATTGTCTGTAATGGTGCACTTGAAGTTCTTCTGCACTTGGTGTTTTCTGTGCTGGGAAGCTGCCACTTTGTGGAGAACGAGGGGTCTGGCAGTTTTGACCTTGCAACTCTTGTTTTTTGCAGTGAATAAAACCCCAAATAGTTTGTGTTTGATGTCTGCAGCACTTGTAGTTTGTCCTGTCACATGTAATTAAATGCTAAATTCAGTTGTTTTGAGTTGGCTTTAAAAGAAGCGTGTGGAAAGGCAGTTTCAATAACGTAGGCAGTTTCAACAAGGTACGAAGCTTCCGAATTGTGGCCATAGTTGTGTAGATGTGAATCACAAACCTTGATCCAGTTGGCCAAACATAGTTTGCTTCTACTCGGTTCAGTCTGACCTTGTTCCCAGTGGTAGCTCAGAGATCTGACACAGGTTGACAGACTCAGCAAGTGAGTGTATGAAAATAGAGATGGAAGGACCACGGTACGGGTTTCAGTGCAAAGCGATAGCTGAATCTGATTCTTTCTTGTTCCTGCAACTTCCTAGGCCAGGAGCAGCTCCAGGGACGTTGTCAGGGTGCAGTTTGTGTGCGTCAGAGTAGATCAGGCTGGGGCTAGATGTTGGCTCCTTCCCAGCCCTAAATAGACAGTGATGCCTGTCCTTAGGAAAAGCACAGCTGTGCTCTGTGCCAGCAGGCAGAAGCTGCAGATTTTGCCTCCCAGGCTCAGGGCAGAGTTGTAAATAAAGCCTCTGGGGCTGGGCTAGCAGCATCTGTGTTGTAGACTCCCGCGCGTGTTTAGGCTCTGTAGTGTCAATTTAAAACAACTGAATTTGCTGGAAATGTTATTTGAGTTTATATCCCTTTCCCTACTCTGGCGCTGTTTATTCTACTGTGAATGACAACCACCTTCTCTCTCTATTCCTGTGCAGATGTCGCTCCTACGAGGACTGCTGTGGTTCGAGATGCTGTGTAAGAGCCCTCTCTATCCAGCGACTATGGTATTTTTGGTAGGCCGCAACTAAATTCCAGATTGTAATGTTGCCAGTGTCCTGTTCTTGTCTTCTTGTAGGACCAGAGTCAGGGTATCAGCAGCCCTAGTGATTTAAAGTAAAATAGATACAAGTATGCAGTAATGTGTACGCATAAATGAAAGGACCCCTTTTTTTCGGTTATAAGATCCTCATGATTTTGTAATACCTTAAACAGTAAAAAAAAAAAAGTATTTCTCTGATGAGTAACAAGAAAACACTGGAAAAGAAGGATACTTATTTCAGGGTGGCTGTTCCCATTTCTGCATCATGTTGGTCTATACAGGCAGTGGTCTCGCATATATCCTTACATCCATCCCAGCTGCTGTCAGATGGCAGCATTTCTCCATTTTTAATGGGCACTAAATTTAAAATTTTTTTAAGAAGATTGCATAAGGAGAGTTGTACATTCATACAGGGTTTAAGACAGTCTCCATGCTTCGTGTCTTGAACATGTCATGGCAGTTCTCTGTATTGAGGTTTCAGTTCAGATGAGAATGTCACTGGAGATGACAAGGGGGAAGAAGGCAGAAAAGATTGAGCTTGCGAAACCAGCAGCTCAGTAATCTGGGTAAACCTTAACCTAATAACTTCTATATGCATACCAAAAAAATAAGGTAAATTCTTTTAGAGAGGAACTTTTTAAAGCACTTGAATAAAACTTTCCAATTACAGTAGAGAGGAAGCAGAAGCTCTCCTAGAAAACTTGATTTTAGGCTTGATTTTTTAATGTAGAATTTGAAGGCTGCTTAAAAAAAATCCTTAAAAATTGACATGAGTAACCACTGACAAACAGAAGCCTGATATAATATAGAGGGATATAATATGTGGGATTTCAGAGTACAGTCCTTATGGATATAACTGAGGAGTTGTGCATCTGTATCCGTAGAGTAAAATTGTAAATCTGCTTTCCTGTTCAGAACAAATCCTTTGCAGGAACACTGCCAAAAAGAAATGTATTAATTTTGGCTCAGGGAAATAGGACCTCATTCTGCTCTTGCGTCCACTACAGAAAGAAGAACAAAATTTGATCCTGTCATAAAATGTGTCTTAGTGTTGTTCAGCGCCGTGGTTCCTCACAGGCACCTGGGAGTACTGTGGAGGAGATAAGGATGTTGTGTAGGCTTGCCTCTGGCCAACTCAAGGAAAGAAAAAGAATAATAAAATCCTTTTCTTGCTTCCAACCCTTCCAAAAGTGCACAGTTATCATAGCCTCCCTAGCTTCGAGGCCACAGAATACGGCCGTGAAAAGAAAGGAAATGATGTGGCCATTAAAGTCAGAAAAAACACTTAGGTTTACTGGGGCTTGCGTCAGTCACTAAGGATAAGCACTCAGATTCAGAAAAAGTCGCTGTTCAAAAGTGCTTCTGAGAAGAAGATCTCCTGATGTGCTCTTGCTGCATATGCCAGGGCATCTGAGCAGGGCGATCATCAGGAGGGTTTAGTCAGGTTGGCAAAGAAGCTGACGAGAGCTGAAGCAAAATGATGGCCTTTCCTTAAAAATACATATCTTGGCTAGGAAGTGCAAAGCAAAATATGATGATTGTGTGATTCTGTCATTTTCACTGTTGAATGCTTCTGCTTGAGCTTAAATGTCAGCTGCCATATTTCCCATGGGAGTCAAAATTACAGTTTTACTCATTTAAGAGCATAGAATCATAGAATCCTTAGAGTTGGAAGGGACTCTTAAAGGTATTCTAATGAAGCTCCCCTACAGTGAACAGGGACATCTACAAAAAGGTCAGGCTGCTCAGAGCCTCTTCCATCCTGGCCTTGAATGTCTCCAGGGACAAAGCTTCCACCACATCTCAGGGCAGCCTGTTTCAGTGCCTCACTAACATCTAAGAGTCTTCTTTTATGAGCCGAATTAGCAAACCTTTTTGTACAATCAGTCCCCCTAAAACCTACTGACTAACCTAGATGCTCTAAGAGCCAGACTTGGGTCTAGGGTATGCAGCAAGAAACTGTATGGGCTTAGCATTTCAGTTTCGCAATCCAGTGGCATAAGTCAAATAAGAAACTGAACTTTCCAAAAGTTCAAGGGCACTTCAGTTTCAGATTTGTGTTTTATATGCCAGAAAATATTGAACAGTAATACATATCACAAGAAATGTCCACAGTATGTCCATAAGTAATTCAAGATATAGCTATTCAAATGACATAGACAACCTGTCCAACCTAAATGATTCCATGATTCTGTGATTTAAGAAACCCTGATAAAAGTCATAGATTGCTGGCTGGTAGATGGTACTCTGTTGTTGAACAGTCTCAGTTTGAGAGCTCCCTGAATGCGGGTGGGTTTTGACCTCCTTCTTCTCTTTGCCCAGGTTCCTTTTGATGATGGGAGTTTTGTTCTGTTGTGGAGCTGGTTTCTTTATCCGAAGACGGATGTACCCACCTCCACTTGTAGAAGAACCTACTTTTAATGTGTCTTATACCAGACAACCAGTCAACACTGCATCAGGTCAGAAAAGGTTCATTAAACAAATTTCACTAATTTCTTTCTAATTTCATCTGCCAAAGTATTGAAAAAGCATGTTTTCTGGGGGGGATGGTGTTTGTATTTGAGAATGGGGGGGTTTTGAATAGGAATTGCCCTGCACTGAACCACTCAGTCACCTCCTGTGATGGATGAAGTTCTGCCTTCCAAATGATGCCATTCAGCAGCAGTGTGTAACGGCGTGTTTGAGACCCACAATAGGTTCCCTTCTGTTGTGGTTCCTAGTATCTTTACAGCAGTGTCCCTGTAAATGGAAGGAGGATAGTAAATGCTCACTTTGCAGTGTAGATGAAATAATAAATACCCAGAATCAACAGTGATATTTCCTCCGTGTGAGGAATTTGAAAAAAAGAGCTTTAAATATCATTAAATATAGTTGGTGAAATTTGGCAGAGGTGAAGAAAAGCCAAGCATTGTTCTTCCACTTGTCTTCCATGTTCTGTGCTGTATTTTGTGTGATATAGTTGCCCTTCACCCTTTGTTAGTCTGATTGCTGGTCCATCATGGCTGTGAGCATCAGGAGGATCCACATAGTGATGACTCCTCTGGCAAGACTGTTTCTAAGTTTCTTATTTCTTAGACTTAGGCTGTTAGAGTCCCACTTGGGAGAATCCTACCAAATAAGACTCGCCTGTAAGGAGAAGATGCTGGCACCTTGGGGGAGCACGAGGCACTGGGATCATATCTGAGTGGACAATTGGGCGTTTGTCTTTCCCCCCCCCAGGGAGGCCAAAATGAGATGTTCATAACCACACTCCTGATGGCACAAGCCTTTGCTAGCACTTGTCTGTGAAAACACACATAGGCATGCAAAGTTGGTGTACTGACATTTCTCCTCCTGGGCTGTCATTTTGTCACACGATGGGTTAAAGAGTGCTGAAGCCAGAGGGTAACTACCTTTTCTGACAAGTTTTTTGGAACTGGTAATTTTAGTTTTACACTGCCTTGGAAATGTAAGTAAAAGGCAATATTTTCTTTGAAGAGGAGATCTCTCTGAAAATTTGGTGCTTCAGACTTCTCTTTGAAGAATTGTTTTCTAAACCATTACATCTCCGTGCCATATTAGACAACCTCAACAGAAAACTATCGTAAAAGCCATTCCAGTGAGCCATGACAAGCATGGTATGGAGATTGGAGCATTCAGGCTCTCTCCTCCATCATGCTTGCAATTGGACACCTGCATGCAAAGTACAGACTTTGAAATGCTGTTTATGGAGTGCTCTTTTCTGAAGAGAGCGTTCTTAAGCACGTGCTCATAGACATGCATTTCTCCCTCTCTGTCACAGGTCTAAGTGAATAAAAATGTTACAGACACAAAGTAAAACTCCACTCATTCTTTTATTAAAAAAAATAATAATCCCAAGTTGTTGGTTTTTTTTTTCCTTAATCCTAAGGATCCTGCAGCATCCATTCAGCTTTTCTTTTTTTTCATTCCACACATTTCTCCTGAGAGTATTTTTCAGTAGTGGAGGGTTGGGGAGAGCCAAACTAACTAGAGGGTATTCTTGAGCCTGAAAAATAGCTCCAATAATTCCAGTTTCTTTTCAGTCCTGTCTTATTTAAAGATATAAGGAGGAAAAAAAAGGAAAATAATGAACATACTGAGATACAGAGACTCTGTGACTTCAATTGCTGAAATTGTGCTTAGTGGCCTTCTACCACCTGTTGTGGTACGTGTTTTGTTCCTCCTCATGCAGCACTCTCTGTTACTCCTCACATGTCACAATTAAGGAAATCTCTGTCCTGATTTTATGTTTCCATTCCTTGACCCTGCAGGCTCTAGTATCATTTCGTACATTTAATCTGTGCTGAACAATCTTGTCCCACTTTGTTAGCCAGCAATAATTGACTTCAGAGTTTTGCTTTGTACATGTTTACAGAATCACAGAATGGCCAGGGACCTCAAGGATCATGAACCTCCAACCCCCTGCCACACGCAGGGCCACCAACCTCCCCATTTAATACCAGCCCAGGCTGCCCAGGGCCCCATCCAACCTGGCCTTGAATACCTCCAGGGATGGACGGGGCATCCACAGCCTCTCTGGGCAGCTGTTCCAGCACCTCACCTCTCTCTCTGTGAAGAACTTCCCCCTGACATCCAACCTCAGTTTTCCCTCCCTCAACTTCAAACCGTTTCCCCTTGTCCTGCTGTTACCTACCCTTTCAAAGAGCTGACTCCCCTCCTGTTTCAAGTGGCCAACCCATCAAATCCACATTCCTCCAATGTGGAGATAAGGATGTGGTGGGGGACCATGTCCGAGGCCTTGCTCAAGTCCAGGAAAATGACATCGGTTGCCTTCCCGTTGTCCACCAATGCCGTTACTCCATCATAGAAGGCCACCAGGTTGGTCAGGCATGACTTTCCCCTGGTGAAGCCGTGCTGGCTGTCTCAGATCACATGCCCATTCCTCATGTGATCAAGCATGTCATCCATGATCTTCCCAGGCACAGAGCCCACTCAACAGCCTGTAGTTCCCTGGGTCCTCCTTGCTCCCTTTCTTATAAGTGGGAGTGACGTGACCCTTCCTCCAGTCATCCAGGACCTCACCTGACAGCCACAACTTTTCAAATATGATGGAGAGCAGCTCGGCAACCACCTCAGCCAGCTCCTTCAGAACCCTGGGATGCACGCCATCCAGCCCCATAGTCTGGTACACATTCAGTCTCATGAGGTGGTCTCGGACCTGCTTTGCCCTTACATTGAGGGGGGATTTACCACCCCGGTCCCCATACAGGGTTCAGGGACGTGAGAAGTACTGGAATCCTGACCGCCAGTGAAAACAGAGGCAAAAACTCATTCAGTACTGTTTACTCTGTAGCTATATTCTTCCTTAAGGGGAAATGTTCAGTTTGAGGGGTATTCTGATGTGCAGGAAAATACAGTATGCTACAGAACACTCTGTGATGTCCTTTTTGTCTGAGAAGACTTTCCACCTCAGACAGGAGCTGCAGTCCATCTGGGATCTCCAGCCTCTCCTTTCTGTATTGCAACAGTTCTTCTGTCTGGAGAACAGAGCAGGGCTTCATTTCAACTGGTTGGGACATTGGTGCCCTTTGTTTCACTAAGTTATTTCTACAGCATGCAAAACTGAAATGTTTGGGTGAAATCTCAGTAAGTGAGGTAGTCCTGCATTGGGATGGGAGGAATTTAGCTTCCTGTCATTACTCCTATGAACATTTGGAAAAGACTTCTCTGAGTGTGCAGAGCACGGGCACACTTTCCAGCCCTGGAAGAATGTGATTTCTACCTGCTGCTGCTGTTGTTGATGCCTTTCCTCTCTTGTTATTTCAGGGTCACAGCAACCTGGAGTGCCATACTACACAGACCCAGGCGGACCTGTGATGAATCCCATGGCGATGGCTTTCCATGTCCAGCCCAATTCCCCACAGGGAAACCCAGTTTACCCTCCTCCACCTTCCTACTGCAACACACCACCTCCTCCATATGAGCAGGTGGTGAAATCCTCCACATGAGGACTCTGTGGCTCTCTGACCTGACTCTGGGAGAAGAAGGTGCCATTGCAAACCAACCAGGATGGTGGGCATCTGCCCCTTTGAACATTTGCTAGCTTTCCATGTCCTCTCTCCCTTCCTTGCACCTTTCCTCATTAAATTTCCTTGCAAAGGGGTGATTTTTTTTTTCTTTTTTTGTAGTAGAAGTGGATTTTTTCTTTGTCTTTAAAATGAAAGAAGTTGTCTTTGTAATGCTTTTAATGGAAATCTATATTTAAAACCTGTATCTCTTTCTCTTTATTTATTGTTTGTTTGACCCATACTTATAATTACACTGTGGCAGACGACTGGTAGCAGTTCCTTGTGCAACCCCAGATTGATGTGCATTCTCCTAAAATGGAGGAAATGTCTTCACTTAGGGAAAATTACAGAGAAAGAGTGTAAATGTAGAATAGGTAGGGCAGTCTTTTTGCCAGAAATGGTAACTACTATCATCTTTTTTGCTTATGGTTTTCTTGTAAAACTCAGTTCTGATGCACGCCATAGAGGCTCTGTGATAGAAGTCGCTGAGTGGCTGGGACACCGATGTTCACTGGGTCATGGAAGAGACTTTGCCAAGTGCCCTAAGAATGGGGATTCAGTGCTTTAAATGGTGTGTTTGAAAGTGAAGGAGTGAGTGACTTGAGCTGAGTGTTTCTTGGCCAGAACCTGCACTCTACCTATGTGAGCTACATCCTGGCTACACTTGTTTTGCCAGCAGTGAGATTGAATGAAACGGCTGATGGCCTAAATATCAGTGGTGAGAGGCAAGTGCTGTAATCTCAGAATGACTTGTGCTCGTGCCTCTAGGCTAAATGGTTAGAAATACTGAAATACATAGAGTTTTCTTCATTAAATTAGAGAACAGTTACACTAAGAGGGAAATGGAGCACATTTCCAAGTTTGCTCCATTTGAAATTGATGGTAATTTTGTCACTGATAAATAATACTTTTGATTATGGTCTTGCTGCTGCCACAAAGAGTACAAAGTGGAGCTGTCACCTCTGGGTGACACATCTGTGAAATGCTCTCCTCTCTAGGGCAAATAGGTAACTCTTTGGAACTTGTGCTTAAGAACAGTTCCTTCATCTGATGTGAAAAAAAGAAAAGAAAAAAAAAGCGTGAGGAAGAAAGAAAAGAGATGTCCTCTGAATTTGGTCAAGGATTCAAATATTCATGTTTTTCAAAGGGGTTGGTGGACTGGAGGATGGAATTTCTTGGTACTTCTACCATCTCAGGCTTTTATTGCTTGTAAAACGTGGACAGGCTTTCTTTTTTTTCTTTTTTTTTTTCATAGAATCACAAAATGGTTTGAATTGGAAGGAAGCTTAAAGACAACCTACTTCCAACCCCTCTGCTGTGGGCAGGGTTGCCAGCCACTAGATTAGGTTGCCTAAGATCTGATCCAACCTGGCCTTGAACACCTCCAGGGATGGTGTACCCACAGTATCTCCAGGCAACCTGTTCTGATGCCTCACCACCCTCTGAGTAAACAACTTCTTCCTAACATCAAACCTAAATTTCCCCTCTTTTAGTTCAGAACCACTTCCCCTCATGTATACAGTCAGTCTGTCTATCTCCCTCCTGTGTATAAGCTCCCTTTCATTACTGGAAGGCTGCAGTGAGATCTCCCCAGAGCCTTCTGCAGACTGAACAAACCGAGCTCCCTCAGCCTTTCTTCATAGGAGAGGATTCTTTGTAGGAGATGCAGATCTGGTTTAGTAGCTTGTGGTAGTAATGGTGATGGGAGGACACTTTTGGACTAGATGATCTTGTAGGTCCTTTCCAACCTTGTGATTCTATGATTCTGTGATTTTATTAAAGTAAGTTTAGATGGTTCTGTACCTCTGATCATCTTCTTTGCTCTTTACCGAGGTGTATGTTTGAAGTTCTTTATGTTAACAAGTAGAGTTGAAATTGTCATCTCCTATGCACAAGGGGGGACAGAGGCAATGTTAATTCTTCACAGCTGTGAAATTCTTTGTGGCAGGCAGCTTTATACACTAGTTTTTCTGTGGCATTCTCTGGCTTCTTCTCCCCCTGCCAACAGAGGCTGGGTGGCAAGTGTGTTGCTTTGGCCCTGGTGGGAGGGTGGCTAGTCCCTGTTGGCAGGAAAACCTCCAGTGAAGCATCCCCCAGAGAATAGGCATCACTGGTGACTCCTGGCGTGTTGTGCTGGTGTGGGAAGCGCTTCAAGTGAGGGGAGCCCTGGGTGTGCTGAAGGCTGAGCAGGGAATATGGTGATCCATGCCCATCCATGCCCATCCTGACGCTTGTTGGTGAAGCCTGGGGCTGCTGTAGCAGTCTGCCTCAGTGAAGCACTGCATGGCAGCTGGTCCCTGCTTGCCTTCCTCCTGTGGGACTGCAGCAGGGCATAAGCAGTGGCAAGAGCTCGTGCCTCCAGGTGCACAGTCATCACATTTCCTCCTGAAGGATGACCAAACACAATTTCCTAGACATGGCCACAGGCCCGGTCTCACTTTTGGTTTTGTTTTCTTTTGAGTTTCCAGGTGCTGGCTCATGCTCTGCATCACCTGGACAATCCCTGTTCTTCGGTGTTATTTTTAACTTCCATGGGAGTTAACTGGTAGGAGCCTCCGCATCACATAGCAGAAGTGCTTCTTGTAGGACCGTAGCACATCAGTGTTGAGCTGTGAAGCTCTATTACTTGGAGTATGGAGGGAGCAATGCCACAAACCCCATATTCCTCATCAGCACTATTTGGCTGGAGAAATGGGCCTCGTTGGTGGACGCATGCATGTGGGTGCTGCTCCCAGGATGGGAGTTAGCTAATTTCTTGAATATCATCCCAGCCATTTCTTGGTCCAGTCTCTATCCAAAGATAGGTGTGCAGACAGCTTGAGTTCTGTGTCGGGTTGCTAAATGCACCACCTCATGACACGAAGGGCTGACTTTGGACAAGCACACACAAGGCCCCCCGAGCTCAGCCTGTGCTCACCCCCTGCCCCGTGCCATTTTGCTGCAGTTGTGACCTCCACTTTCTGTTGACATAAATACAAGTTTTCAAATGGAATGTATAGAGTTACAATCAGATATTCCACTCAGCAATCTGATTGTGTCTCTTTACCAGACCTTTACAAACCCTCTCTGACAAGAGGGAAATAGCCTTTGCTTCACAGCCATGTTTTATTAATATAATTGCTTTTGGCAGTACGTACATTTCTTAGCAAATTTTCCCAAGAATGAAGCACAGGGAAAGTAAAATTTCATCAAAAACCTCTGATGAATACCTTGAGAACTCACTAAGACTGGCAGCCACTGCCATTGAACCAGCCGAAGCATTAAGTTTCACAACAGCAAGGTTGAACATCCCGCTGCTTTTATGGTTTTCTTGCTCTTTCTTTTTAATGTTTTAGCAAACAAACCAACAGTTTGCTTGGTATAGCAATATATTATCTTGGGATAGGCCATCTTACACTGCTGTGCATCGCTGCTGCTAAGCCTCCCACCAGCAGTGTGATGCTATGAAACTTTCCCTCAGCCGCCTCTCTGCCGGACTGAACCAGCCCAGCTCCTTCCTTCTCCCACAGGCGCTGCTATCCTGGCTGCTCTCCTCTGGATCCGCACTGGTTTATCAGCAGCCATTCTGAAATGAGAGGCCCCAGACTTGGGCACAGAAATCCAGCACCAAGCGCATGGTCTGCCTTGTTCACGAGGTGAGCATGGCGCTGGCTCTCACTTAGTATGGCATCCACTGTAACACCTGGGTTTTTGGCAGATTTCTTAGCTCATCAGACCTCTGCCTGAACCCATGAGTGTTTTTTCTTTTCCTCTCCAATCCAGGTGTTGTCAGTTGGGCCCTGTAAGAGCCCAAGTGGGAAAAGAAACAGTGAACTGCCTAAAATCAGGTTGTACCTAATTCTCTACAAAGAGTTAATGCAACGAGAGGATGTTATAAACACATCAGATAAACATCATACGTAAGTACATTGATTACATTATACTAGTGTTCTAAAACGACTTAATCATCTACCAGAACACAAACATTTTGAGGGAACAGGAGGCCCTGGGAGCCTCATCCTGCAGGTCTTACATCATAGTTTTAGTCTTCACTTGAGCCGCTGCCATTAGTAAAGAGTATTTAAACTTTTTTCTTTCTTTCTTTCTTTTTCTTTTTTTTAGTGAGTTCTACAAAAGAAAAAGTATAAAGGTTGAAATCTCACAGATGACCCTTTCCTTTATGCCCATTGTCTTCCTTACAGTATGCCCAGGTAGTTCCAGACACACATCCCACACATCATCAGCTTGCAGTATTGCTCAGAATCCAGCTCAATTTCCTGCTGAAATTCACAAGTCTTTAAAATGGAGAAAGACATTCTTTCAGAATCCTGCTATTGTCTGCTAAAGAATACATTCTTAAAAGGAAAATATGTGAAATACTATTTTTTTTTTCATAGATATTCTGTAAAGTTTCTTAATTGCATTCTGTGTGTCTGAAACTAAACTTCCAGTGGCAGGCAGCATTATTACTTCATAGAAAAAGAGCAGGATCAAAGGACTCTTACTGAGAAAAATCAGCTAACGGCTGCATAGGGGTCAAGGTTTTACACATGCAATAGGATACATATCTTGGATGAGGTGTTCCAAACAGTTCTGTTATGAAACTGGTAACCTGTTTCGTTTAACAGTTTTAGTTAAAAACTGAGCCAAAACGTGTATCAGAGAAAATATATTTTAAATGGGAAAGAAATATATGTTGCTGAACTTAAAAGGAAAAGGGGGAGGAGGAGAGGAGGAAAAAAGAGAGAAGCCTGCAGGCTTTCAATACTTAAAAGCTTATAAACAGGAGGGGAAATAAACTTTTCACAGTAGTAGACAGTGATAAGACCAAGGGAATGGTTTAAAACTAAAAAAAAAAGGGAGATTTATGTTAGAGGAAATTGTTCAGTGAGAGGGTGGTGAGCTGCTGGAATAGGCTGCCCAGAGGAATTGTGGATGTCCCATCCCTGGAGGCGTCGAAGGCCAAGTCGGGTGGGATTCCCAACAATCGATTTGGTGTCTGATTGAGTGGTTGGCAGCCCTGTCTGGAGCACGGGGGTTGGAACTGTATGGTTGCTTTCAACCTAAAACATTCTGTAATTCCGTGAAAACAGCACCAATGAGAAATGAAGAAATTATAAATAGTCTCTTTGAAATACTAAACAAGCGAGTGGAGCAGAACCACTGAAAAAAGGTAGGGGACATTTTTACATCTCTTTGGAATAATGGAATTTTTGGATGTTGAAGAAAAAAGTTCTTAGAACCTGGAATGTGTATCAATGTAGTATTAATTTTTCTGACACATTTCACTTATGATTAGGTGATAAAAAAAGCTTGAGGAAAGAGCACTTCAAACTGAAATGTTACGTATGCTTTGTAGAACTGGTGAGCAGTGCTAAGGACTTCTTTTTACTTAGGAGCCGATAGGGAAGGTGCACCATGGCATCCTTTGAGCACTGCTTCCATCAAAGTTACTTTTCTGATGCACACCAGTGCGAGTGGTAAAAAAAAAACAACACAAAAATCATGTTTTTCTCCTCTCCTCCCCTTCCATTTCTCTGCCATGACTGTGAGCCCCACTGCTGACAACGGGCAAATTCCACATCAGACGTGATGTGACTTTCCACTTGTCCCAGTAATTAGCAAGCTGCTTAATCAGCTGCACTGCAAATGGGAGCTAGGCCGAAAAGGATGGGACCAACCTTCCATTTCTGTCTGGGGCTCCCCCAGCCCCTGCATTGCAGCTGCTCAGGTGCTTCATTAGCACTTCAGAAAAGACAACGCAGTGACAGGCTTCTTTGTGCTGGGGAGGGAGTGTCATTTTTCTTCTTTTCTCTTAAGCCTTCTGCTAGTTTACACTGCTGTGAATGGCTGGAGATGCAGCATCAGGCCATTTCTGTGAAGCAAGTGCCAAATGATAGTGCTGGGGGTGCTGCACTGCAAGAGAGACGTCTCTGCAGGGAAAGATAGGAAACACGAGCCTCTCTTGACTGCGCCTGTGCATTATTTTGACATCACACAGGCACAAGGATGGGTGTGTGTTTCTCTGTTTAGCTCTCACTGCCCCGCTGTAGCTCACCCGATGGCCACCACTGGATTTACAGTTGCGGAGGAGCAGCAGCGGTTGAACAAGGGTCACTGATGCTGACAAACTGCAGCTGCTCTACTGGCTGCAGACGGCACTGTAATTCAACGTGAAACAATCAGGAAAATGCCAATGCAGCACCACCAGGGACAGCTTTGCTGAGGGCCTCACCAGCACAGGGCTCAGGCAGTGCTGCTCAGCCCGTGCTGCAGCAGGCAGCCCTCCTCCTGCTTCTGCCCTCACACACCTCGCTTCTTCCTGCCTGAAAGCAGCACTGTGGTGCCCCTGGCTCACTGCATTAGGAAGTCCCACTGCATTTGCCTGGCAACAGCTGCCGTAAGATGAAGGAAAATATTTTTAGAATATCTTCAGGTTTGTACCTAGACCCTATTAAATACGGAGGGGAAGGAAGCAGCAGCAGCTGCTCTCAGTAGCAGAGGGCCATGAATTGGCTTTGTGAAAATAGAAATACTCCTCTTGCTTGCAGAATACTTCATTTAATTCTGCTTAATCCTTGCTAAGGGAAAACGTTAAGCTTTCTTAAAGCTGGAAAACGATGCGATATATTTCATATATTTGTTCTCAAATACCACCCAGTCCTCAATACAGTTTGAGCTGCCAACTGTCCAACAGGACCTGACCGAAGGGGAAAGTTGAGTAAAGCTGAGTTTAAAACAAAAAAAAAGTGAAGGTTAAGAAGAGATCTGCCCATACTTTGGCCATTCTTTCATCCTGCAGGACTCTGAAATTGGAGGCAGCTCAGCAATCCGAGCAGGGAACAGCCCCCAGTGACCGCTGTGGAAGGGAAGGAAGTCGTACAACACACAAAAGAAAGGCACACGATTTACCACCACAGAACTTGATCTTTACTAATAAAGCCAAACAACAACACATCAGCATTTTTTTTTCCTCTTTTTCTGCCCAAAGAACATCTCCATTTTTAACACTACGGCTTTTTGCAACAGATGGACTACTACACGTGGACAAAGCAAAACGGGGAATACTTAGCCATTTTCCGCATTTCAGTTTGATGAGATTTCTGAAAATGGTGTCTTGTTTTAAAATGCATTTTTTCCACCCCTTCCCACAACACACTTCGTAACAGGTGCCCTGGATATCACAAGGTGTAACAAAACAGAAAGGAGGAGCTGCAGTGAGAGCCATGTGAGGAAGACAAAACCAAGGCACTCTCAGACCTCCTTCTGTGATATATGACATTTCCAGTCTCAATTCCAAGATAATTCTGCAGAGAACCTGGTGCAGCCCTCACCCCACAGCAGGGCTGCAGCGCAGGAGCACACATAGGACATGCTCACTCTATTGACTGTGGCAATCGTGCACCTCTGATCTCTATTGCTGTTAAGCAGTTCTACACGTGTGTGCACCTGTGTTTTTTAAACCAGCCAGTAATTTTAATTCTCCCTGTGTTCCAGCCAGCCAACATCATCATATTCCACAGGTGCCATCCCAAGCACTTTGGACACTGTCTCCCATATAATCCTCACAGGTGAACTAAGGAAGCGTGGAATAGATGAGTGGACAGGGAGGTGAACTGAGAAGAGCTCAGAGGATCACCATCAGCTGTGCAGTCTATTTGGCTGCTGATCCCCATAGATTGCAGCCAAGGCGGCTCCCAGCAAAGGAATGAAAGCCTTTCCCTGTTGCCCCCAGCTTGTTGGTCATGAAAGACAGGCCTGGATCTGCCAGGAAGGTGGGTGGCTTCTGTGCTGCGTTTGCAGGAGCTCCTGCAGGCCTGGCAGAGGAATGCATCCCACCCAGTTAACCCACCTCATGCACTTTACAGCTGTAGAGGAGATGGAGGAGAAAGAAGGGGTGGGAATGGATATGAAACAGAGGATCAGGGTGGTAGTTTTTTGTTTGTTTGTTTTACCTCCAGGTCTTCTTTTGTTAGGCTGTCAGACTTCACTGTGAGCTAGTTTCCTCCCTGGATTACAGGCAGTAAAGCACACAATGACAGAAGAAATACAGACAGAAGAGTTAGACCTCGGCATGCATGCCGCAGCAAAGCATTTCACTTGAGCTGGTACATGCTGCACATTGCCTCCTGTGATCAGCTCCCTGCCCCTCACTGATCCCACTGCTTTCCACCTCCTTCATCAGGTTCACCACAGCTGTTTGCCATGCAGTACCCTCCTCCCTGCTGCCTTTCAGAATCTTCCCTCTCGCCTGGCTGCACAGATACATCTGGGCCCAGTGCCCCCAGCAGATCTACTCTTAGAGGAGTGTAAAAGTCTCTCTCACTGCTCCCAGTCTTAAGTGACGAATCAGCAGACATTAAGCTCTCTCAGCACTGGCAGAAATGAATACAGAAAACACCACCCCAACGGATTTGGCAACAGACAAGTGAATGTTCAGGGAAGTCACCTGCTACCTGTTTTATGCAGGTACAGACGTGCATTCCCAAGCCTGACCACAAACACGAGAATTCAGCAGGTGCATATCCCAATGGGCACCTGAAAGGTCAGAGTCTCAGCCATGTCACACTTTCACCTGATGTAAGGTACCAAAAAAGCGTCTGAGATGACAGAACACAAGCAAGGCCTGTAAGGAAGGTGAGGATGACAACAGAACTTGAACAAGTGAGAGAATGCCACTCTTACCCTTCTCAAATAGTATGCATGCTTGTTTATCTGGAAAACATGAATGTGTTGTAAATGTACATACATAAGAGTATGTCCCACTTCTCCCAAACAAAGAACCCTATATGAGCACATGGAGGCAGAACTCACTAACACTTTGACAGCTGAGAGAAACTCAGTACTCCACAACTCCACTGCACAGCAGGGGGAAGCAAAGCACCAATAACCCAATCAAAAACTAAGGGGAAAAGGCTTTTTCTGTCTTGACTTTAAGACAAAATAAACTTCATTAACAGCTTTTAGCAATGGTGTACATATCGCTTACTGATCTTCTGCAACCTCCACGAGCAGCTGGTATTTATCGCTCCTGTCATACAGCATGGGATAAATGCAATGGGGTAAGGAGAGGGAGGGAAGGGCCTGGAACAATCCACCTTCTTGATTCAGTAATCCTGATTTACCAGCATGAGATACAGTGCTGACTTCAACCTTACCTGTACACTATGAAGAGAGATTTATTACAAATCCATGAACCACATGGAAAAGCATAGTTACACTGTCCATTCTCTCTTGTTGGAAGCAGAAGGAGGTTGGTTAGTTCAGGTGACTCTGCCTGCAGTTTGGTAAGCTCCTAACATGCAGAGGTGGGAATGAACATCTCCCTCTAACACACAAATGAGGTGCAGGCAGCCTCTCTCTCTCTCAAAAAAAAAAAAAAAACCAACAAAAAACAAGGCTCCTAAAACAGCAAAAGAACAGTCAGGCCACAGGCCACAGCCAACCTGAAACATTCCTGAAAACTGAGAAGGGCTCATACCACATCATCAAGCAAGGCTGATCTCCATCACCTCAGCTTCTAGGGACTGTGGAGGAGAAATACGTAGAAAGCAATGAAAAAATGCGTGTTTTCCATCTCTTTTTGAAGTTGCCAGCTCACTAGTGAAGCTGAGTGCTCTCTTACAGTGAACTCTCTGGCATAAAGTGGAGCTCTCAGGCTAACCACACTGCAGAAAGCAACACTGTTGTTACAGGTCATGCATGAAGGTACAGGACGGAGCTTCACACAGAGAACAGCTCTTTGCTAACAACAAAAGACTCGAGTCAACAGACAACACCAATAAACATGCAGGTCACGTCAAAGACCTGAAGAAGACAAATACAATGAAAGAGAGAAAGTTCAAAAGTTGACTTCTCTCGTTCTGCATGTGAAGGTGTCACTTTAACAGAACTTAAATGTAGCTTCTCTCAATTCATGCTCTAAGGACTTCATGTCCCTTGGGGCAGGAGAAGTGAGAAACGGGTTATCCATCAATCAGCTTAGGGTAACGTCGGTTCTGTATCTGAGGCACTGAACAGTCTCATCTCTTTTGGCATGTGTTTAATTTCCAAAGAACCCTTTAGCTGTCCTGTTCCATTTTGTCTTCCCTCCTCTGAGGTCCAAGTTCAAACGCTGGAAACCGGGAAGTCTCTGGCACTGAAATGTCTGAGAGGAAGTGAATAGCTCCAGCCATACCTAAAAAGTAAGGAGAGAGATTTTTTGCATCTTGGACATTAAAATATCACTGTTGACAGCAAAGGCAGTCTAGCACCTTGCTAAGTCTTTTTTGAGTGAACATACAGCTTCTAGAATGGCAAATTTATCTGTATCTGCCTAGGAAACTACATTTCACTTGAAAAGATCAAAGGCAAAAACAGGCTCATCTCTGCTACTGTCTTTTTAGCGGCACAATCTCAATGCTACTTCAATTAAGAAAAAGTAAATCCCAGTTTGGACCACCTCTCATATTTTGAGCAACTCTCACTGGTCACTTCATGGGTCAAAAAGCAAAGGTGCAATTTTATTCCTCCTGTGATTGATCACTGCTTCGTTCTTTATTCATAAAGGTGCAGCCAGAAGCACCAATACTGCCATCATCTCATAAAATTCACAGGGAGACAACTATAAGGCTGCTGTTGCTATAGAAGAACAGCACACAGATACAATCTCACCTTTATGATCAAGCAACATTCCTACTGTATCAGCAACTGAGCACACACAAACACAGGATTTTTTCTTAGATACAGGCATTTGATAGAAATGAGTAGAACGATTCCATAAGAACCGTGTGCACCTTCCCATAGAAGTGTTCATGTATACATGTATGTGCTGAAATGGACAACTTCTTTAAGAAACATAAACATCAGTATTATTTTTTCCCCAAATTTGACATAAGGAGGTCTTTAAAAACAAAAATCACATTAAAAAAATGAAATAAAACGTCAACCTGAAGCAGAAATCATCCTGACTATTGTTGGCACCACATCAAGCTTCAGAGCTCTTCTACTACATACTGTCTGTCTGCTTCTTCCTTCTACAAATGCCTACAAGGGATCTCCCAGGGATAAGAATGCCTGTACTTTTTTCCCCATAAACATCAGCACAGTAACTCTGTATTCGTAAGAGATGCATACAACTACTGCTCTCTTGTGTTTATGCCTTGGGTTGGTTTACTTGTAAAATAAACCTGCTTCATGTGCTGTAATTTCACTTACTTGTGATAGGTGGCACATCAGGCTCGCTGCTCTCAGAACAGCAGCACTATTTTATATCCTATTTTATCTGTGATTCCTTGCTACTGCGTTTTAAAACTTAATGATGAGATACGGTGTAGAAAAAAAGTTACAAATAAAGAAAACATACAAAGCTCTAAGAAAATATTTCCAAGCATGTCCCAAAACTGCAAGGTAGCCCTTCTATCCTGTATAATGCAATACTATTTCCAATACAATCACCTTACCTTCAAAAAGAGAATAAGGGCGGTCAGGAATACGGCATCCATGTGCACCATACTCCAAACACCATTCAGCAAACTGTAGGAAACATACAATATATTTATTGATTAGTTTTAAATTTAAGATTGTTAAATGCAAGTTTGAAGATCTGCGTGGGAAGGCATTTTAACAGGTACTAAATGTAAGATAGGGTAAGCAGAGACACAACACAGGAATTACTGTCCGAGACTAACGAGTCCCACTTCATTCGTGACAAGGATGCAATTATTCTTTAAGATACGTATTTCCACAGCAGGAATTTCAACTTTGCAACAACATAATTAGGTGGGCTGTACTTAACTGCTGGTTTTTAAATCAAGTGCTCAACACACCAAGGAAGAAATACAGCAAGAACAGATATAAACAGTTTCTAAGTCAGAAATTTTCTAACATAACAACAGTTCTTATCTCAGTGCTTAACTCATCCAGTTGTTAAGGACTTAAAGAGTCGCTAACTGCATTTTTGTTTTCTTCCACTTCCATACACCGACTTAGAATATTAAATCTCCAACTGCCATTACTTAGCTTTATTTTCTCTCCCCAAGTCTTAGGAAAAAATCATCATAAATACAGTCAATTACGGTCATCGGTATTTTGTTGCAGAAAATGGAATACCTCTTAAAAACAAGTTAACAGTATTTTTCTTGTGTTTGATCAATACTGCTGGGAGTAGCTACACTAGCTACACACTACTTAAAAACCACATCTGGATCAATTTAACAGCAACAATCCAATTCTCCTTTGGAATGCTTATGGCTGCCCAGAGCACGCATGGGGCACACGTGTTCCCCTGGCATTTCTGAACTTGGAAGCAAACCACTCCTTAGCCAAAATACAGTGAGTACAAGATTCCTGCAAAGCAAAGAAGCGAGATAATTTTCCTTGTTTCCCCCTGTGACTTCTGCTGTAGCAAGCAGCCTGTCCTGCTCCCTAGAGTGCCCAGGCTCCAGAGTTGGAGCTACGTGGCATGTGAACGGGCTCCCAGACCCATCAAATTGTTAAACAGAAAGATTAAAGCGTGGTATTTCATTCCTTCCCAGCACCACGCTCCCACCCACACTGTTCTCTTTAAGTACTTACTGGAGGATGGATTCCTTCACTTGGTACAAGTGTGTGTGTGTGCATGTGAGAACGTCTTGACGAAATCCAGCAATTAAACCCACAAACATTGTGGTCCGTGCTGTTATTAAGAGATGATTAATGAGTTTTGGGCCTGTGATATCTATATCACAGGTATAGAGATTCAAACTACAGTTTAATTCTCTGTGTGATCTTCTATGCGGGAGAAAGAACACATTTATGGCATGTTTCTAAATTGCAATCAATTCTTACAATATCCATATCTCACTGTGTGTAAGTCCTTACTATTGTTTCCAGTCTAGGAACGTCAAAAGAAATAAAGAAAATGCACTCCTAGGCACAATCTGTTTAGAAACTCCTAGTTTCGGTACAACTCACAGATCCTGTAAGCCATATCAATGTCTCTGTTAAACCAAGGAAAAATAAATCTCTTCTAGCAGGAAGACATTTGCCATTACTTAACACACAAGCTGAAAAAACCTATCATCAAGAAAGAGCCATTCAAACCTTGGAAGTTCTGTCCTGAATCTAAAAACAAACGAGCAAACAAAACAAACAAAACAAAAACCCAGGACCCCAACAAAACAAAGCGTCACAGAATCATACAATGGCTTGGGTTGGAAGAAACCTCAAGATCATCAAGTTCCAACCTTCCTGCCACAGGCAAGGCTGCCAATCACTAGAACAAAAATATCAGAAAGCTGTGACGAGGTCTCCCTGCAGCCCTCTCTTCTCCAGACTGAACAAGCCCAGCTCCTTTAGCCTGTCTTCAAAGGAGAGGTGCTCTACCCTTCTGATCTTCTTCGTGGCCCTCTTCAAGACCATCTTCCAAAAACTTGACATCTTTCCAGTGCTGGGGACTCCAGACGTGGATGCAATATCAGATGGGCCCTCATGAGGGCAGAGCAGAGAGCGACAATCTCTCACCCTGCAGACCAGGATACAGCTGGCTTTCCAGGCCACAAGGGCACACTGCTGTGAAGTTTTTCATCTACTAGGACCCTTAAGTCCTTCTTGACAGGGTACTCTCGAGGATTTATTCCCCTAGTCTATATACATATCTGGGATTACCCTGGCTCAAGTGCAAAACCTTGCACTTTGCTTTGTTGAACCTTATTAGGTTCACACAGGCCCATCTTTCGAGTTTATCCAGATCCCTCTGTATGGCATCCCTCCTGTCTGCCATATCCACTCCACCACTCAGCCCGGTATCATCTGCAAACTTGCTGAGGGTATACTCTATCCTATCACCTTTGTCATTACTAAAGGTGTTGAAGAGAACTGGTCTCACAACAGACCCCTGGAGGACAATGCTCATCACCAGCCTTGACCTGGACACAGAGCCACTGACCACAGCCCTCTGGCTGCGACCTTTCAACCAATTCTTTACCCACCAAATAGTCCACCTTTCAAATCCATCTCTCTCCAATCTGGAGATAAGGATGTGGGGGGGAACAATGCCAAAGGCCTTGCTGGAATCACTTGCCTTCCACCAATGCAGTCACTCCATCAACAGGTGGCCACCAGATTGGTCAGGCATGACATTCCCTTGGGGAAGCCATGCTGGCCGTCTCAGATCACCCACTTGTCTTTCACGTGTCTTAACATGTCTTCTAGGAGTACCTGCTCCATGATATTCACAGGCACAAAGGTGAGGCTCATCAGCCTGTAGTTCCCTGGCTCCTCCTTCCTCCCTGTCTTAAAAATGGGAGGGACGTTTCCCTTTTTCCAGTCACTGGGGACTTAGCCTGACAGCCAGGACTTTTTAAACATGATGGAGAGAGGCTTGGCAACTGCAACAGCCAGCTCCCTTAGGTCCCTGAGATGCACATCAGATAGCCCCATAGACTTGTTACACATTCAGTCTCACGAGGACTTGCTCTGCCCTCACAGCGGAGGGGGAGTTTGCTATTCCAGTTCCCACCTAAAGGTTCAGGGATGTGAGCTTCTGGAATGTGAGGTATACAAGAATCCTGGCTGCCAGTGAAGACTGAGCTGAAGATCTCATTGAGCACTTCATACTTCTCCATATCTGCTGCAGCCAGTTCTCTTTTCCCATTTACCAGAGGTGGTACAATCTCTTTGGCCTGTCTCTTCTGACTAATGCATCTTAAGAACCCCTATTTGTTCTTTTTAACATCCCTCACCACGTTCAGTTCCATCTGTGCCTTGGCCTTCCTAGTCTCATCTCTGCATATCTGGATAGCATCCCTGTATTCTACCCAGGTTTGACCAGCTGCTCCTTGCTGGTTTCCAGCCTCCTCTGCCTGCTTTCTTATTCTGAGAGATAGAGGACTCTCGTGCTCTGAAAAAGGCACCACTAAAACAAGCCAGCTTTGCTCCAGTCCTTTGTCCCTAAGGACAGCTTCCTAGAAGATCTTGTCCAACAACTCCTTAAACAGCCCAAAGATTGCTCTCCCAAAGTTCTGGGTCCTGACTCCACTCTTTGACAGACTCTCATTCCTCAATATCAGAACTGTAGCCCAGGCTGTCTCTGATCTTAACCTCTCTTATGATCTCTTTTGCCTTGGTCTGTACAGGTCTAGTAATACTTCGTTTCTGGTTGCTTTGTCCAATACCTGAATCATAAAGTTGATGTCGATGGACTCCAGTAGTCTACTGGATCGCCTGCAGCTTGCTGTGCTCTTTTCCCAGTGGATAACTGGGTGCTTGAGATCTCCCACCAAGATGAGAGCAACACTTCTTGCAGCTGAAGCAAGAAGGCCTCATCAAAGAGCTCCTCCTGATCAGACAGCCTGTAGTAAATCCCAGCTATTAGTTGTCCTTCACTGCTCTCATCCCTAGGTCTTAACCCACAGGCTCTCAACCTGTTCCTGTTTTCAGAGGGAGCTCCTAACAGTCTATCCACTTCCTAACATATGCATCAACTCCCCCACTCCTACCTTGCCTATTCCTTCTAAAAAACTTACAGCCCTCAAGAGTGGGATTCCAATTTTGCAAATCATCCTACCATGCTACTGTGATAGCACTAAGATCTCAGTTTTCTAAGTGCACCACGGTTTCCAACTCTTCCTGCTCATTTCCCATGCTGCATGCATCAGGCACTTTGCCTGGCCTTTCAGATGCATTACCTTCCTAGAGAAACCCTCCCACAAACCTCTGGGACAAATCTGAGATTTTCCCCCACTGCTTCCTAAACTGAGTGATCCCTGGCTCTCTCGCTCAGCAGTACACTGGTGATGACAGTATGATGAGTGATGAGATCAGACAGCTTGCTGCCTAGTGTATTCTTACCCCTGAGCAACCCCCCCCAACCCACAACCCCCTAAAAAATCCAAAAACCAGCACACCATCGTTACATCACAAGCATGGGGCTTGGATGCTCTCTGGAGCCCAGGACGCCCTTTCTTCTCACAGGCAGGCTAGCTAGAAGCAGTACAGCATCCTGGGAGCCCTTCTGACAGTGAAGTTGTGCAGATGAAAGTGGGGTTCAAATCTCTGTGAGCAATTGCCTTTCAGTCTCTTCATTTGTGTAACAGTATATCAGCTTCTGATGGGTAAACAGGGACTTTTTTCCCCAGGAAAAAGTGTGTTAGGTACCAACACAGCTACATGTCTGCTTCCCTGCATGCTCTGTCTCAAAAATAAAACTTCAAGAATGTCCAAGACAAACCCCTATGCCCATTTCAAGATTTCTCCTCTAGGGAGTTGAGCCTTATAGGGACTGACTGAATACAACAACATCTATAGCAGAATGTCTGCAAATACACTGTCTGGCTCGACTGTAGTGGGCACCTACAGCAAACAAATAGGCTTTGGTTCATCATCACGCCTTTATTCTCAAAGGCATTTCAAGTATGTAGCCTCAGAATCACAAAATGGCTTGGGTTTGAAGGGACCTCAAGGATAATCAAGCTTCAACCCCCCCCGCCACATGCAGGGCCACCAACCTCCCCATTTAATACCAGCCCAGGCTGCCCAGGGCCCCATCCAACCTGGCCTTGAACACCTCCAGGGATGGAAGGGGCATCCACAGCCTCTCTGGGCAGCTGTTCCAGCACCTCACTCTCTCAGAGCAAAGAACTTCCCCCTGACATCCAACCTCAATCTTCCCTCCCTCAATTTCAAACCATTTCCCCTTGTCCCGCTGTTCTCCACCCTTTCAAAGAGCTGATTCCCCTCCTGTCTGTAGGCTCCCTTTAGGTACTGAAGGCTGCCATGAGCTCACCCCGCAGCCTTCTTTCCTCCAGGCTGAACAAGCCCAGCTCCCTCAGCCTGTCAAAGCAGGCACTCAAAGCAGGCACATCATTTTGCAGCTAGGATGCGAAGTTCGCTCATCTCCCCCCATTAGCCTGGGCAGAGCCCCTGAGCAACATTTTGTCCGCCTCTTTTTCTTACAGATGGGGGTCAGCGTGTTGGCGCCTGGGAGCTGGGCTTCCTGCACAGGCACCACACAGTGACAGTGTGCCGTCCTGGTCTCCCTGGTGCTCGATGTCATCACCAAGTCTGTGTACAGCCTCGCTGCAGGTTGTGCACATCCAGATGCTCTTCCAGGGAAAACTGGCACAATATACCATATGCACCATATACTGGCACAAAATACCATATACAGCATATGAAAGGGGGGAGGGGTGAAGGGAGAACAGAGAGGAGAGTGTGTTTTTTCTACCCAATTTTTCACTCGTTCTGGATTTAATTTTCTGTTGCATTTCATTTCAAAAGAACTTCCCATTGTTTTCGTATTTCTCTCTATTTCCAGATGTTCTTCTTGACAATTTTTAATTTATTTTTTTTTCCCCCTTTATTTCAGATCTCCTTGTTTGGCTCTGAACTGAGTCCGCGTGCTTTCCTCTAGCTTTGTACAGAAGAACTGCGGGGCTCCCTGGTCAAGAAATGCAGAGCAATAGAAATGGGCAGCACTGCACAAAGCTCCCTGAAAACATACAGCAGTGGACGATGACAGGGAGATGCTGACAGCTGTGCTGAAAGCCATGCTTGCTCAGTAGTGTAGCTCACGCTTCAGCAGTAGATGAGTCCACAATTAATGTCACATATTTACCATGGCAGTGTTAGGGGTTGATTGTATTTTCTAGGATGCATAGAGGTGACCTCATGGCTGGTACATAGATAATCATAAGATGACACAAATATCAACTTTTAAAGCTCTGCTGGTGGCGAACAGGCTGACAGTAGAGATGAAAGCAGTAGCTTTCAATGTGGCTCATCTATAAGAGCCCAAGATGCAACTCATCAAATCTCCCATTATACTACCTTTAAACAAACCTCGATTAAATAGCTATATATGCAATATGAAATTCAGTATCAGTAAATTAAGTAGAAAATAAAACAAAAAGCTCTTTTGAGATCAAGAAATAGGGGCAAAAAAAAAAAGCTTTCTTCTTTGAGAATTGCTGGCATAATCAGAGCTGATAGCAGTTGATAGCAGAACCTAGATTGGCAGAAAAATTCTGAGCGTGTCTTTCTCTACAATTTGTATTAATGAAAAAAATCTAAGTGAGCAGTTTAATAACTGCAATTCAGAGCTTTGAAAGCCCAGACACCAGTTTGAAAACAAATAATTACAAAAGACTACGAACAGCATTGCTTGAGGAGCTGAGGATGACAGTAGATCTCTCAATGGAATAATTAGCACCACATAACATTCATCTCTTATTGTTCAGGCAGGCTAATTTTCAGACATTTACACCACAGCAAAGTGAACTTCAGTCTACATATTAAGACATAAGTGTCCACACAAGCAAAGTTGCAGTTGTCTAGTCAAGGCATTAGTTAAGAAGAATATGGGATGCTATGCTCTTGTCCCACCCAGTTAGATTCAGACATAGCAGTCAACAGCTTAGTCTGATCACTCTCTTTACTCTACCAAATAGAAATGAAAGGAAAATTAGATGAAATGAAATGCAGGAAAGAGTAATTTGGTTGAGATGCAGAAAGCTCACCTTGCAAGCTCGGTAGAGGTACTTTTTGTCCTGAGTTAGGTTATAGAGAGACAAGAAGGAGTAGCCATTGCCAGCAGTACCATGGCAGATCCCATAGCCTTTTCTCAATAAACCTCTTTGCCAGATGACATCACTACACTCCATAGCATCTTTCAAGTACTTGTCTTCTTTAAAAGTCTGTGGAACAAAAATGAACACATAAATAGCAGTATTAACAAAAACAAAAGGGCGATGAACCTGGAAAATGCTTTGCTATAGGGGTGAAGTTTTTCATACACAGTTTATTTTGAATTTTAAGACTCTATCCATCACAGACTCGCCTTTCTTTTAAGTTGCTGCTTTTTTTCCATGCATGGTAAAAGGAAAGTTTTAAAGTTTTTGTATCTGAAATGAGGAACCCAAAGAAAAAAACCTCAAGTTCATGGCCCTTGGTTCCACAGGCTGAAATCAATTTGAAGGGTACACAATCCTGTTCTACTTCCCATCCCCAATCACTGTATTATTTGGTTTGAAATGGAAAATATAATTCTTGGTCTCCAAGAAATGCAACAATGCTGGCCATCAAATCTGGTCCTCAATCAATCCTTCTGAGTAGTTCTTGCTGGTTATTCACTGCCTACTTTCAACTCCATGCCAAAAAATGCAAGAGAAAAGCATCTCCTTGCAAAGAACAGGGCTCTCTTCTCTATCTCAAGTAAAAGTAGGAACACTCCATTACCTTGATTAGTACTTGCATTGGAAGTAATCAGAGGCAACAGCCAATTTGAGCAAAGGATCAGACTTACAAAATATACTGAAGTGCATTTTGAGCCCATCCAGGGAGCAGAAAAAGAAACAAGTAGCTTAGCTGAACAGCACCAGACTTCCATCTAAATAACACTCTGTTCTCCTGTACCTGAGTCACACAATAGATTAAGAAGACAAAGAAAGAAGAATAATTTATGCACTACTGTAGATGTTTTTTTGCAGATGGCATCCTCTGCAAAGATGCTATTTATTAAGGTAAGAATCTTGAATGTTAAGTGTTTCTAGTAAATCCATAATCTTGATAACAAAAGGTCTCCCTTTTTGATCAGAGTCTGTCAGTAGTAACTCAGTAGTAACATTTCAAATGAAGGTCTGGCAACAGCATTTGATTTCCAGGACTGATGTTGCTGTCTGTTATCAAAAGTCCCAGTGCTTGATGTGAAAGCACAGCCAGCACAACATACTCCAATCTTTCTTAATTTTTCAAAGAGCAGATAAAAGAGAAAAAGCATCATACACTTTGTCACATAAAAAGTGGACAAAAGGAAACTGCTAAACAGAACTTAGTCCTATTCCTCTCATGTCTTGGAAAGGTCTGCAGTGATAAGCCAGCCTCCTACTACAGTCCAAAGCAAAAGCAAATGTGACTGCTGCTGCATTTAGCAGTGCTGTAAGAGTTACAGTTCACATTTCACAGGTAGCAGCAGAAGTAATTATTCCATAAACAAAACCTGCTTTTTATCAGCTCACCCAGAAGCCAACCAAGGAAACTGCCAAGGAGGGCATCAAATGCAGAAATCAATTTGCATAAATTTAATTAAATGGCACACTTTCAAATTTCATGCAAATAGTAAGTGCACAACACAAGCAAGATAGCCAATCTAGTTAAGGATGGAAAGGAGCAAGCAGCATGCTCAGTATAGCTCAGGAGTCATATTTACGCCCTACAAAGAGCCTAGCATCCTTGTTATGACATTAAGTTCTGTAGTACTGTAACAAAATAATGGAGTAATTCAGAAAGACGTTCTTTAGCAAAACACATGAACCTACAACTTTAAAAACCAACATGATTCTTAAAATGCTTGGGATAAAGATTAAAATAGCTCAGGTCAGTGTGCTCAGGACCGGGATTCTGATATCAAACTGCATAACTATGTTGGCACTATTTCAAGAAAGCCTCAAGTCGAACAACTAACAACTAACAACTAACACCCCGAGAAGCAAATTTACTTATTACTTCTTTACAAACATTCTTACATAGAATTTTGAGATATTTAGGTGCCTAGCTCAGGGTTCTCATTTGAAAACCTAGATCCAGAAAGACTTAAAAAACACAAGACTTAGAATCTAACAGGTCTTTCCGGGGGAAAAAAAGGCTTATACAAACACGGAATGATTCACCTTATAAGCTTGCATGAGCATGTGGATGACTCCAGGGGCACCATGGCACCAGTGAACCAATCTGTCAGTCTCATTGCTCAGTGATGACGGGTAATTCCCAGATCTGAATTTTTTATGACGCACATAGTCAATGCTTGGCTTCACCAACTCTGTCAAAGTCTCCTGATCCACATTTGCAATTGGCTGAAGACAACACAGAGAGAAAAACAAAATCGAAGTAGTAATAAATTGGGTATCAACAACTACGTGCCCTATTTTCAAGTACTCTACATATATGCCCTTGATCCAAAATACTTTGGCACTTCAGACAGATTTAATTAGTGTCTGCTCACAATATTCTTACAAAGAGAGTATTACAACAAAGAAACTGGGACACTGACTTGTTACCTGTCTTACTGAGGTGACACAGAAAGACTACAGAAGAACTGAGAACAGAATGCAGCTTCCAAGATGCCCAGGCCTCTATTTATATCTTAATACTGAGAGAGTGCTTACAGGAAAAAGACAGTTTTACAGATTAGTTGCTTATAACACTTAAAACACAGTGGGTTACACATTTTAAAAATAACTTATGTGGACAAACCTGACAAATGTTTATTTAGGTTGAAGTTTTCCACTGCAAACAGAACTCCATGAAGCTATGGATTATAAAACTGCATTTCTAATGTCAGAAGCAACAGCTATTCTCAAAGCAACTAAGTATCTTTTTTCTACGCGTTCATCCTTAGATTATTCTTCTGAATCTTTCCTTCTTGTTTCTTCCATTTAGTTTACATCCTTCCCAAAAGGCAAATGTATCCATCAAACTGCACTTCCTCGGTATCTGTTGGGTCTGTAGCTGTTCTTAGTTGGAATTCCTTCCTCCACCAGCCCACTTCACAGTATTTTCATAACAAAGCTCTCTATTTTTACACAGCCTAGATAATTTAATGAATTCCAGCAACTGGTGGAACAACTGTGGGAGTCTACAGAAGCTAATAACTGGGCTATTTTATGACTTGTCTTTGCTGATTATGTCATACAATGTTACTGTTCCCTACCAGCACATTCGCATTCAAGGGCTAAGGATGCTGCTACCATTCACAGTCCTACAGCTACATGACTTTAAGTATCTGTATTTTTAGTAACCTGAAATAATAACCTCTACCACAGTTAGAAAAGCTACACTGGACTCCTGCCCACCGTATCACTAGAGCAAACTCCTCTTCTGTACTTTTCTGAGTGCAAGGACATCCAAATATAGATCAGCCACTCATAAAGAACACCTTGGAGTTAATAAGCCCAGAGCATGGAAGGTGTCATGGAATCTTTGTTTCAGGATTCTCATATTCATGAATTCTCATGACTCAGGGTTTCATATTGGAATCCTGCAGCAGAAGATAAAGACAAGCACCAGCAATACGTGCTATTCAGTTTTGAGCTGTGCAAGGCAAGCACGGTCCAGGGTTTAAGTGAGCTTGTGACTGTCACAAGAACAGAATTCTTTACATACCTTCCTTCTCACTATGTGCTTCTATGAAGACCTAAGCACAAGCAAGTTCCTTTCTTCTGAACTGCTGGAGATTCCTGGCACCTAACTGTCAACAGCAAAATAGTAACCCACTGATATGTGTCCTGATTATCTAGCCAAGAGGACAGATACTCCAATAGATACTATTGTCTCAGCACTAGTGAAGGAGTTGGAGATTTCCCAGCTATAGAATAACCTCCTCTGCCTCCTGGATTACTTATTTAACATTGCTGAGCCTTTAACTTTCCCTGTAGTTGTCTGTAAGACACATTCCCTCACAAAGATGTTATACAGAAGCAGTAATAGGTGGTCTTTGTATCTCAGGTGCTAATTTGGATGCTTTCTCTGTTACCAAACAACCACCTGGCAAATCATATCATGAATTTTTTGCTGAATATATAGACAAATTTTCCCAATATGGAGTAGGAGGGATGGGGGAAGGATGGACTTTGATATGTCATCTTCATCTACAGCAGATGACTCAACTCTGTATGACTCACAATGTTTAATGTACAGTGAAAAGACAGTAATCTAATGCTGCATAAACAATGGCTTCATGGTAATTCTTAAAAACAGCAATTATATGTAAAGGAAAAAACATTTATGATTTTACCACGTAGACAGAGTAGAGCTTAAACAAGAACGCACTGCATTTGTGGCATCAGACTGTGAATAGCAAATAAAGGATGGAGTCTCTGACAAGACTTCTGTAAAGAAATGGATGTTTCTCAGAAAACCCAGTGAAAAAAAATGGAAGTCAGGTAAGATGAGGTAGCTGGAAAGGGTGAACCACTTTATCAAGGACAGCAGGAAGAGAAGATAAGGACACAGTAAAATAGAGCATCCTGAGGCATCAGTCAGAAGTCCACTGTACAAAAGACCCCAGGTAGCAGAGCATCAGCCACTTCTGCATCAAAGTCAGCTGCTTTAGCATAAGCTACTGGTAGAAGTGGTGTGAGCTAATCCGAAGCAGGCGGGGAAAAGTCACAGCATCTTTTGCAAATGAGGAATGGCTGAGCAGTAGCAACAGTTAATGTTACCTCAGTCACTTTTGTAAAGAGCATCTGTACAGATCTTTAGGCTGTGAGGTGAGGACGTACATTCCTTCCACTTGCCTGAAGGACAGTCATTTTCCATGAGTCGATAAGAAAATTACCATTTACAATGATGCATAGACTGGCAGCATCTTTCAAAACCAGAACATCGTATGATACAGATTTTGCAGCTTTATGGCCAACTTTGTAACAAAACATAAGGCTCTACTTCCAGATTGTACAACAGAAGAACAGACATACAGGTCTGTTTTGAGAAACATCATAATACTATTTGAGGATATAAAAGCAGGGGGAGGAAGGGATTTAAGTATGGTGTACAGGTATACAAAAGAGAGGTATCTCAGTAAAACATGAAGAGAAGAGCAGGGGTCAGAAACACAGGAACATCAGATTTTTGGGGGGGCAGAGAGAAAAGAGACAGAAAAGGAAGAACATAAATTTATAAAATCATACTGATTATGTGATTAAGGACAATTTTCCTTAAGCTTCAATACAGTAGGAAAAAAATAAATCACAGAAGAAAAAAAAGGACATGAAGGACTGGAGGCAGTGATACGCTCACTGAAAAACAGCAAAAATTGAAACTGAAGAGTGATGGATGCTGAGCTACATGAACATTCAGCTTGCCTAAGTGCAAGTATCAGAAAGAGTAAATATGAGGATGAGCAGCTGACTCTTTCTTTAGGATAGGAAATTTCAGAATGTTGATGCTCTCAACTGCAACCCACACACACTCACAAATACATGGTGTACCCTGGGGCAAAGCCATAAGTCTTGGCCATGCAAGCACAACACAATGTTGACATCCTGGAGTAAACTACAGAAAAATGGGCCCCCAGCCAGAGGTCTAACAGGAGCATTAGAGAAGCCACGATGCTGAGAGGCAAGGCTTAATTCACTCCAATGCAAGGACAGATAAGCCACAGTTTTCTTCTGCTACTGGGGCTTTGTTAGTGTTGTTCTCTGCTGCAGGGTCTGACTCCTAATTCTGAATCCCTGACCTACCACAACATTGCAGTGTGCACGCATGAAACCTGCAATGGAGATCTGCTGATGCAAAACAAGACATCACTGGTGTTTCACCCCAGCCCACAGAAGAGACTCTTACCTGCATTAGCATGTAATAGATCCCAGCCACACCGTGGGCCGCTCCAACATATTGCTTCCTGTGCCACTGATATAACAAGGGGCAACGCTCTGTCTTACGTTCCTCCTTCGAGAAGTTTTTCCCTGACTCAATAATGGCATCTATTACCTAAGAAAGAAAACACATCCCTTCCATCTCATTTGCTTTGATTCAGAGAGTTTTGTCATGACTAGAATCACGCTGAAAATAAGCCACAGTAAACAGAATGACGACGATATTCCTTTGGACTTGAGTACTGAGGTAAAAAGGAAGTTTCTGCCTCACTGACAGAATCACTTAAAACTTCTCATCAGTTTTCTGTTTTTCTCTGGTTCTGGTATCTGCAGAAGACATGCAGTTTCCCCACTGAATTCTCCTTCTTCACACTTCTTTCCTAAGGTTTTCCATAATGATTTCTCACCCTCAAGTGCTCCAAGCCCAGTTTCACAGCAGATCCATTTCCATAGCTACCTGCAGGCCTGCCACATCAGCTTCCATTTCAATCCCAGCCAGGCAGCAGGGAAAGAGACTGAGTTTGTAGTTGTAGACTTCTCTCCTCTCCAGCCTCATGCTCCTAAGCCCTTGAATTACATGAAGGAATGATTCCAGTTCAATTGCACAAGTATTGTGTGCAGTGGAACTGCCAGGTCACAGCCTGAACCAATTTTAAGCATCAGGTGAGGAGGCACGGCTAACCCAGGGCGCACAGGTTCAAGCAAAGCATCTGAGTGATCTAAAGGGGTGGAGCCTGGACCCACTCCTCCTCACCCTCATTTAAGGGTTAACAAATGAAGAAGTAGCATCTCTCTAGATAGAGACCGTGCTTCTCTTGAGCAGGTTGCTGGAAGGGGTGAGCCAGTTTTCCTTCTTTATTACCCATTACTACTCTGTATCCCACTTGAAGTAACTGTCATCACCTTCTTTTGCCATACACTGTGGCACTGGGGAGAGAAAAAAAGTCCTACCTCTTTGATAATGGACTGAGGGACAGTGTCGGAAGCAATTTCTGTATTCAGGTAGAGCAAGGCATACAGGTAACCAGCTCTGCCATAAAGCAGCTCATCTGGAAGTTCAGCATCCATGCTTATGACTGTTCTTTGCAGCTGCAACAGCCTGCATCAGACAAGAACAGTAAGGTGAGATAAAGCATCTTCTCTAGACACTATACTGGACTATACATTGCATATACATTGCATAAACCATCAAATCAGAAGCAGTTAGAGTACTTAAGTTCCATAATCTCCTTTAATCATCTCCTCAGCTGGCTGCCAGCTATTCACACAAGAGTAACATATATGTGCTGTCCCTGACAGACAGGCCACTTGGAGCCAGTGAGTATAGTGAAATAAGTGGCTTCCACGCAGAGAGAAACACATATACAGGTAATGGGTTGGAAAGCTACTCCAATCTAGAGCTAATGCTGATTCCAAGAGAGACCAGGAACACCAACTTGGAGATGCTACCTGACAACTAATTTGCACTGAAGCAAAAAGATTCACAGATGCCAGTTACATCACTCCTGATCTCAGAGATCAATCAAAAGAAATGTCACTTACAATTGTAAAAGTAGCTATGAATTAATGGGAAGAATGATGAAAACCACCTGGAACCTCTAGTAATTTCACCTGAGCAAGGACTCTCAATTTTAGATGTTTCAGAGGGGAGAAAAAAAACACTCTGCACTCCCCTTCCCTAAATATGCATTTTTTCAAATGATTAATAATGCAGTTTAGAAAGAGTGTTGCTATTATGCAGAAGTATTTTGCTTGCCTATAGTAGCGGAAAAACACCTTGGGCTGGCCACTGCAACTCCCACATGCTCCACTGAGCATTCCTGCTATTACTCTACCAGTCTGCTTTCAAATTGAGAAGCAGACAAATTGTTATCCTTCCCATTCTTTCTCTCTCTGTTCCTATTTTTCACTGATTAAAATTAGCTATTAGATGAAACCATGGAGATAATCACATTTTAATTTGGAGAGGAGGAAAAATAATCTGGATTAAGAGGAAAATTTATTCCCAGATATCCTTGAAAGCAATTACTTGGCAGAAGGGTTAGCACTAACATCATGCTGGAGCAAAAACACAGACTTCAGTGGCTTGTTCACACTGTCACTGCTTAATATCTGTGAAAAGCTACTCACAAAAAAGAGCTTTGTGTTATTAGTCCCTTCTTGGAACTACTCTTTGGACTTGCAATTAAATTACTTTCTTTTAAATGCCCACTGTTGGGTTTTATTATTCAAGTCATACTATAACTAGACAGCTTCAAGGTAAAAAACTGTAAGTGCAATCATATATATATATATATATACATACTTTGACAGCTACAGTGTAACTCTCACTGCTGATGTCCTGAATATATGTAGGTTACTCCAAAAGTAATGCCTCCTATTGATTTCCATGGTAAGTACAACACATCCCAAGAGCACAATAACACTGATAGAGCAAGTTCTCAACTACCACTGTTTTTCCACACTGTCACCACCACTAGCTATGTGTTTATGCCAAGGATGAACAAGAGCCTGCATGCCAGGCTTGTAAAAATCCTCACCAGCAGAAGACCCGCTGTTTCACAGCTGTTTTGATGGCACTGTTTCTAGGAAAACATTGCTCTCATAGTTTGTCCTTCATTGGCCCAAACAAATGGAAGTCAGAAGGTGCCACATTCAGACTATGCAGTGGGTGGGTTGGACAGTCAAGACTGGCAACATACTCCACTGTCTTCAAATTGGTATGGGGGCTGGTACTGTAATGCTGCAAGATAAAAGCTGTCTTCTTCTCTGGCCTGACTCTAGAAGTCCAGCCTTTAGCTTAGTCAGCATTACAATGTGGCAGTCAAGAGCTGACTGTCTGCCCAGGCCCCGTGGAATCCAAAAGGATCACCCCTTTTCTATCCCAAAAGACAACATGCATCCCTTTAGCCACTAAGGACTGCATCTTGAACTTTTTACTCAATGGGGAATTCATACGTCATCACCCCACGGAGTGCCACTTTGATTCCAGCTTATGATGGTGATAGTGTGTCTTGTCAGCAGTCACGATGCAACTCAAGAAACTGCCACTTTCAAGCTACTTTTGGTTCGGTGGATCATGACAAACTTGCACATGGTTTTCTTTCTGTTCCTGCGTGAGCACCTGTCACATGGCAACAAAATGTAACAGAACACCAGTAGGAAGGTTCATCTTCTACTGCCATATCACCAACATCTGCCTCTTATGTTGCAGGCCAACATGATAAAATAGAAGCTATCACTTTCAGAGCATCCCTGGCAAACAAACAAAGCCGAGTTGGGAAGGGAAGGAAGAAAAGTAGCAAATAATCAAACTAACCTGCTTCTCAGTCCTCTGGCAAGGACTTTCCAAGCACAGGTAAGATTAAAATGCTGATCTCATTTTGCTCTACTCACACTTCATACCTTACAGCCTTCCTAGCTGCATCTAAAATGACATGCCCAAGCTAACTGTCAACTCTATAAGCAAGGAACAAACCTTTCATTCACTTGAAAAATCAAATATTCATTCAGGAACAGTAACTGATATTATTCAAACTAGGATTCTAGATTAGAAAAAGATGGATTATATACTCAAACATAAACCAGAGATGATGACATGAAGCTAGTATGCAAATTCTGACTGGGCAAGGCATGCTGCAAAACTGCTAACAGGTGCTCTACAGAAAACATCACATACTGCACAAGCATGACATTCTGCCGATGAAAGGTGCGTAACTTCCATTACTGTAACAAAAATGAAGATGTGCATGCACTACAGATATGACCAGGACATCCTGTTCTTAGACCAACTTAGAAGACTCAGTGACCCACTAAATTCAAGTGTAAGCCAGATTTAATAATGCTATAAGTCTATCCTGTATTCTACTGAAAATACATCAGTACAGAAAGTACCTCCATGTTTTAATCTCATCCTCCACAACTGGAACTGCTAATTTTACTGAACTCTATAAAAGAAAGCCACGGCTTTTCCCACCATCGACCACTTACCTAGCAACACATTCCTTAGATTCACTTTCATTTTTCAGCATGTGATAAACCACTGCACCCACTGCCAGCGGCCCAGCATCACCACAGAGAAAAGTAACTCGTCTGCCATTCAGATTGCGAAGGATTCTCTTCACATAATCGAGAGATCGCTGCAAATGGCTTTGGTTTTTTGTGACACGGTACAGTTGGAGATACAAGAGGGCAATGCCTGAAAAAAAAAAAAACACAAAAAAGTGATTTATTAGTTTTCCCTTCTGGACATATCACATTACCATCTTTAGAGCCACGGAACCAGTAAATCGAACACGAAGAGATATTTGGTCAATTAAAACATTTCAGCTAAGGGCCCTAGCTTTGCAAAAGGAACACATCAGTCTGTCTTTATTACATTTCTATTTGGATCATGACAAACATCTAAATTCATTAGACTGAAGCCCAACAGTACATCCACTATTAGCACAGAATTAAGAAATTCATGACTCGGGTACTAAAGCTTGGAGAAGAAATCACTTAAGACTCAAAATCTCAGGGTAACAAGTATACCTACAACCAAGCACACTCACTTTACAATACTCATCTGTTACAGACAAAAAATGACCTACTTCCCATTTGATTTTTAAAAGGATATTTTAAGCAGTTCTTAGATTTGACTTGTCAAGTTGTTCATAACCCCTGGATGAATTTCACACTGACATTATGACACCTTAAGATTTAAGCTAGCTTGTAAGAGCCAGAAAGCAAACAAGCCCTTGGAGAATGCTGGAAGGTTAAATCAAGCTTCACTCCATTACAATGATTATATAGTTTTCATTTAAAACAAAACAAAACCCAACCTGAAACCTACATCACTGCAGTTTGCAACTCTAAGCGGATGTTTCTTGGACAACTAGAAGTGCACACGTGTAGAAGCAAAGAATGTACCTTCTGACCATGCTGCAACTCAAACTCCTCTTTTTTGAGCAGGGAGGAGATTCTTCTGTGCCATGAATAACGCGGAGAACAAACTAGACACACTTAGTTCCACAGAGAGGCTTTGTGACGAGTACAAGAATGGTACCGTAAGAGTAGTGGCACATGGTCAGATGTTCTCTGGGACAGCCTTGAAAAGGCATTTACAGATGGCTCCAAGAAGGCTTGGAGAAGAGCTTGGTTAGGCCAACTCAGTGGCACAGGAGATTGTGCCCTACTTACTGTCCCTTCATCAAAGCAACGGCAGGAAAACACTGCCTCTGAGACTGTTGGCCTGACTGCTATTTCTGCAACTCCTTCACAGGTTGCACCAAACATGCAGATCAAGGCTGTGATTGGGAACTGGCCAAGAGGTCCACCTTATCCAAACCTTTCTTGTGCAAAATGCTCCAAGACGTTTGCCATGTACAAACAGTATTTGTATTAGTATATAAGCATAATGGACTCTACCACGGGTTTTAATATTGTGATGTGACAACAATAAGCACTTCAAGATTCTGAAGATGCTTCCAAAACACAAGCAAATATTCAGGTCTGCTCACCTCCACTAAGATTTGTCAAGACTTGGTATATAACAAGTAGGGCAGATCTTTTCAGATTTGGCTTTTACCATCTGATTTTCACATTCTAGCAAAATATTACAAGAAACAAGCTTGGGGAGAAAGTATTTTCATGAAGTTTTTCAAAATCCAGACCACTCCAGTATTTTTATTGAGGCAATTCCACAGAAACCTAGAAAGAATTTTACAGCTTGAAGCAGATGTAATTAGCAATCTTTCTATAGGATAGGAAAAAAAATATTCTCATTAGAGTGCATTACTTGTTCAACTAACAATGGCTGTGTTAGTTTTAGCTTATGGGTCACTTTCAACATGGTCAGTAATGTCTGCTGTCAGTCATGGTGTAAGAATCACAGACTTGCTCTCTCATCCAACCTCCCTGGCTAAAGCAGGCTCCCTACAGTAGGTTGCACAGGGAAGTGTTCAGGCAGGTGTGTGAACCCTTTGTTTTTGGCTCAGTTTGCTTTCTGAGGCTTTTCTTGTGATCAGACTGACTTACCTAGGAGATGAGAGGTGGGTGTCGCTGTGTGGCAGTCAGCATCACTGTGTGGACAATTTTACATTCAAAAGCATTTCTTTGGAGCTGTTTGCCTTCAGAAGAGAGTGCTCGGGACTGTTTACTGGTGGAAGATCTGGTCTGTGACCAAATAACTCCAGCTTGCTATGAGAAAATTGGGGGATAATACCACTGTATGCTGTGAAGGCAAGATACGAGTGGGCACTTCCCTGTTCCTTCCTATCTGCTGGCAAGGCCCAGAAGATGGGAACAAAAGGAGTTCCTGCTGAGATCCAAAAGCCAGAAGCTGTGACTCCAAAAGGAGCTGACTCAACCACTCTGGACTTATGTATAAGCTTGTACAGCAATTGGAAAGTTTCTCTGTTCTCTCCACCATCACCATCATCGTCATCAACTGAACAACAACGCCCAACGACCCACCACTACTGAAGATCAATGACTGACCTACGAGCAATGCTGGAATCTGTGGTGGTGACTATCTCCCTCTTGCTTCCTACAAACACTCCTTGCTTTTATTTCTTATCTTTTCTATCACCCATCTTCCCTTCCCCATCTCCCCAAACAACTAGTCATTTGTTAATAAACTGGTTGGGCTAACATTTGACCCGCTGTGTCTTTACCTCACCATCGGATATACATACATTAAAAGAACCTCCTCTTCCTCCCATAAACTGGAGTGAGACAGCAGGTTTTGAGTATCTCCAGACAAGGAAACTCCACAACTGGGCACTTCTAACGCTCTGTTGCCCTCATAGCAAAAAAATATATATATATTTCCTCATGTTCAGATGGAACTTTTTATGTCCCAGTTTGTGCCTATTGCTCTTTCTCCTGCTGCTAGGCACCACTGGAAAGAGCCTGTCTCCATCAACTTGATTCCCCCCCATTAAAATATTTATAAGCATTTGTAAGATCTGTCCTCAGTCTTCTCTCCTCCAGTCTGAACAAGCCTCAGATCTCTCAGCCTTTCCTCAAAAGGGAGATGTTCCAGGCCCCATCTTTGCAGCCCTCTGCTGGTGACCCTTCAGTAGTTCCCTGTTTTGCTTGAATGGAGGAGCCCGGACCTGGGCTAAGTAGCCCAGATGAGGCTTCACCAAGGCAGAGTAGAAGGGGATGATTACCTCCCTCAAACTGCTGGCCATGCTCTTTTTCATGAACCCCAGGATATCACGGACCTTCTTGGCTACTTGACATCTCCTGCACTCACTTACCAGCCACTCTTAGACCTTAGAACATATCTATCATTTACACATGAAGTGCCTAAAACATCCCCATCATCCACCCACAGTACCATCTGTGCTGAAATATCAAGAAGGAAGTGAAGAAATTTTGTATTTCCACTGACAAAATTAAGACTAAGCACGGGCAAAGCCTGGAGAGCTTTTCCAGGCTGCTTCCCCCCTCCCTGACACAAAGATAACAGAACAGATCTCCTCATGGCACATATCAAACATGCTATGCTAACATCAGAAGAATGTCTAAAGCATAAGATAGACAGAGCAGGAATACAATTTCCATTGAAATTGCAAAGCAGCACTTCAGAGGCCAAGATGGAAAAGTGTTCTGGCAGCCTGAAGAGCAGTGGCTGTGTCAGGCTTGACATCTGCAGGCTCTGCCTAAAGGATCAGTAGGGCTCATTCACATTTTGGTAGCATTAGTACTGCAAAGTAAAAGAACCGTGAATGTTTAGGGATAAACTGCACTTGCACACGCATATTTCTCTTCATATAATTCACAATTTGCAGCCTCACCTCCATTCCACTCCTTCCCACATGCTCATTTTAACACTTTTGTACAGACAAAACAGCAGAGCCAAACTACCCTCCAGTTTTTAATCAAGTGCACCCTCAGCAAGTTTGCAGATGACACCAAGCTGAGCGATACAGTCGATACATTGGAAGGAAGCCTATTAACTCTCTATAATAAAACTGTTGGTCCTCTGAAGCCAATGGAAGTCACTGCAGACAACAGTGACCAAGGTTACAGTTAAAAGAAAGCAACTCATACTGTATCAGAGTTCTGCTACTGCTCCTATGAGGATACCTAAAGCTCCTTTTGTGAAAAGACTCACTCACGCCATTCAACAAACATTCCTCATTCACTGTCTAGATCTCTCACCAGTCCAGCCAGTATAGGCAGAGCAGTCGTGGGGATCTGCTGTCTTCAGCCCTTCCTCCATTTGCTGCAGAAGGTCCTTGATTTTTGTCTGGATCCGTTTTGTGAACTGAGCACTGACCTGTGAGCAGGAGAAAGGAGAAAAGGAGTCAGCCAGAAAAGGAAAGAAGCCAAAAAGCCAAGTGTTCCACTTTTGTTTGGAAAAACAAACAAACAGAAAAAACCCCAACCGCCAAACGAAAAAATTACTGCAGAATAAATACTAAGTACAGCAACCAGCAATGTCAAAGAAATAGCTAAAGGAAAATAAATGTTCGTATTTGAGACAACCAAGTCAAAATCAAAACCATCATCTTAAATGAGATGCTTAATCACATCATTCATAATTTATTCATACTTTATTTTTAAATCTGATTGCTCAGTCTGTGATCACCATACAAAAGGCAAGTCATCTGTCCATAAAGTGCCCTTCCTCTTACTTTCTGCTCTCCTCTCATCAAATACCATTAGGATTGGCACACTCTATCATGAGAGGAGGTTCTTAAAAGCAGAAAACTATAAAAGAATAACTACTTGAAAAAATAAGCTGGGCACACAGAAGATATACAAAAGCAGCTTGACAGCTTTAGCTCATACCTTTACCCTTTGGCACAAAGTTGAAGAAACAAACCCTTGATGTTATCCGTTCCTTGCTTTTACTTTCAAGCAAGAAAAGTTTACAGATAACTATATATGAAATTCTACATAGAACACTTTACCTTGCCACTCCTCAGTAAACATAATGCATGGGACAATGCATTACTGATTATTCCCTTAAGACTATGGAGTATGGAAATAGGAACTGTTGCCCTATTTACTTCCATGGAAAAGTGTATTCATGAAGTCTCAACACAGGATAGGTTTATATTTGCAGAGAAGACATCAGGAAGAATACTCAAAAACGTTTTATTATACACAATATGACTTGACTGGCAAATTAAATTTTGCTATCAATACATTTATTAAAACTATTCAATATATTTAAGTAGAACCTGAAAAAAAAGAAATAAAAAATTTCCTTGCTACTTGGGCAGCAAGAAAAGCTTTATCAGTATCAGATAGCTACATCACTCTGACAAGACAGTGATCTATGCTAATTTCACAGGACCAAAAAATATCTCCTGAATGTTAATTTTTCACCATCTATAGAAACATCCAAGCATGTGTCACTTGTCTTCCCTGTCTTAGTTATCCAGGCAGGAACAGCAAGAATAGAAGCTCTCTAGGAACCAGAAAGCCAGCAGAGCTCTCTCATCCCCCAAACCCCCAGAGTGGTCATCAGCATCCAGAAAAAGAGCATTATGCAGTTTTGCTACTTGTCAGCTCATAGACAGAATTAGACACTCCCTTCTGAATTGTGTTTGATACACTTGAACTGTGCTTCTACACAGCATGCTCCCTAGTGACAGCTAGATCAAGTCAGACTGGGGAAGGTTTGTTTGATGTTAAACACATCTATATCTACGATTTCTCACTACAGAAAGTGAAGTTAGCTCATTTAGGAAGGCAAGCTCTTGTTCGAACACAACACATCCCAAAAGGAGAGGAGCTCAGTTAAAAGGCAAATCCCGAATGCTGCTGTGCAACTGATCCTTCAGACCATGCATTTTGTATTCTGTTCAGAGTAGAGCTTCAAGCAATGAATGCAAACACAGAGTCACTGGAGTTTAAAAGTTTAAAAGTCATTCAGTCCAACTCCCCTGCAATGAACAGACATCAGCCTGCTCAGAGCCCGGTCCAGCCTGATCTTGAATGTCTCCAAGGATGGGGCATCCACCACCACCTCTCCAGGCAACCTGTTCCAGAGCCTCATCAACCTTACTGTAAAAAGACACAAAAAAACACCTTCTTCAAACTAAATCTCCCCTGTCTCAGTTTGAAACCGCTTCCCCCTGTCCTATCACTACAGACTCTATTAAAGAGTCTGTTCCCTTCTTTCTTCTAGTTCCCCTTTAGCTACTGGAAGGCCTCCTATCGGGTTCCCTCCTCTCCAAGCTGAACAGTTCTCTCAGCCTGTTCTCTTGTCATTCACTTGATAAAGAAATCAGAAAGATAGCAGGAATCACACAAGTGCTCTGACACTCAGAAATGTCTAGGGTCAACAGTTCAAACCCATTTTACAATGATGAGATAGGGGAGGGAAACTGTGCCCTTACACAGCACGTTGCACTAATATCACTCCAACCTATCCTAGGAAACAGCAAGAGCTCCCTTTAGCATTCTCCAGTAACTCAAGAAGTAGAACCAAATACAGTAAGAAGCTGGCGTCTACTTTTCAGCTTTGACATGGCGTTAAACATCTTTCTGTTAGGAAACCATACCATGCATACAAACAAAACCGCCTCCCAACCCTTTCAGCCAGCCCAGTGAAGCCAGAACAAAACACAAAGGCAGGGCTTCTCTCCTTCCAAAGCTGGCTGTGCCAAAGCTTAGGCATACGGGATAGCAGCAGGAGCTGATGCATGCAGGCACAGCTCCGTTTATCTGACGAGAGTGAACAAAGGTTTTACAAAGTTTATTTACCTACTGCACACCACAAGTAGGCTGGTTACCTTCTTGTCCTGCCAATACACCTGCTGTTACCAAAATGAGTTATTTATTAATCAAACACCAGATCAAATTACTTAAGAGACGGGAGGAAAGGATCAGGACAGCAGAACAACTAGGTTCTCTTTCGAAGCACCAGTTCCGAAGAAGTAATTCAGCTCAGGCTGGCATTGCACTCTCTCCAGAATGTGAACTGTAACTCATTTATCTTGATTCAGTGCTAGGAAAAGCAAAAACGAAAGGATTTTTTTTTTTTTTAAATTATGGTTATAATCATTTATCAACCTAAACAAAGCTAATCACAAGTTCACGCCAGTGTGAACAGGTCAAGGGCAGCAGTTTTTCCCAGATACCTACTTCTGCACCACCTCCTTTCTTGCTGCTGCTTTAACAACAGAGCACTGATAGCATTCCACTACAAGCTTATAAGAAATGCTTGCATACAAGAGAATAAATTAATTTTATAAAGAAATTAATGTGGAAAGGTGGGTTTTTAAGGTTTATCAGCCTCCTTCAAGGAATCGTATGGAAGCATCAGTGTGCATAAGGCACACTAATTGGCGCTGAGCTCAGTTCAGGAGAAGCATATCCATTTTGCAAGGATGATTCCAGCTGGCACCCTGCCTGTTCTGCCAGTGACTCACTATTCTCATTCTTGTTGGGAAAAACTAAAATCAGGATACCTTCTCTTTGCTAACCAGTATCACATTTACTCCTGGTTCACAACAGACACGGTGATAACACAGGCTGAAGAGTATTTTTCACAGGAAGAAACGTTTCGCTCTAGGAATGCAACTGCTGAGTTACTCCCCCTGCTGCTGAAGGAAGATCATCACCACCAACCACTGCTCAAGGCTTAGATCAGCAAAACACAAATGATGAGTGCGAGTCCCCAGTAACACCCATAAGAACCCAGAACTATACTGTCTAACAGGAAAGGCTCATTATCATGAAACCCAACTACTGCAGAAAAATACAGCTATGTTTGTTTTGCAAATTAACTGTTATCTGAACCACAGTACCTTTCCTCCTGCACTGAGTCAGGATCCAGAATGCAAAGCTGCATTCCAATAAAAAGTCTTCCGAACTTAAGGAATGTAAGCATACCACCATTCAACTTTGGCATTAATGACATGGTGTCCAAATTATGCTGTCCTCAGCATTACTTCCTTCCTCTATTTGCTTTCTTTCATTTTGCAAAATTCATAAAAAGAACTTCTTCAGTGATCTTTTTTTTTTTTGTAAACCTGGCACTTCAGTTGCACAAATACATCTGAATGCAAATAATAACCTCCTAAAAAATCATCATCTGCGCTGACGTTACAGTAACACAGCAATTCTTAATGAATAACCTCTTCATTACGACCACATTCAGCTGTGTAGCTGTGGCTTTACAACAAAGCAGCACCAATCACTGATGAAGGAACATGTAGATGCAATATATGTGATTTATATTACGACTTCAGGAAGTGAAGTGAGCTTAATGAATGTAGCTTAAATGCTTTAAAATAAGGTACGCACATTGGCACACCTTACATTTCAGATGATTCACGTAAGCACACCACACTGCTTATGTAAATCTGACAAAGCAACTGAGAGCCCATTGCACTCCTTTTGTGGACAGAAGCAATACTCTCATTTGAAAGCCACAGGATGAGTTATTTCATTTAATTTTTTCAAAGATATTTAGATACCAGAGTGCTTTTCAAAAACACCTCTCCGCATCTAATTGCATCACGATGCATCTAAGTAACAAGTGACCTGTGCAGCCTGATGGCAAGAGGACAGAGAACTGAGCTCAGCTTCTGAATAGCTGCCAACATCTCAGTGTTTCTTGTCACACCATCTGTTACCAAAACAACTGTCTTTCTGTTAATCCTTTTCTATCGTTAGGAGTTCTTTTGGAGAACTGATGCTGTGCACAAAGCTGGCTGAAAAAGGAAGCAAAGGATTATGCAGAAGTAGCAAAGAGATGGCCTACATGCAGAATGCCATCCATCAAACAAGGAAAACTCCTCTATATTTCATCTCAGCTCAAATCAGATTAAGGAAGAGAGGCATTTCAGAGAGAAGTGACTTCAATATTGGTGAAGAGCAGGAGACTACGGTGCTGGGTTGTTTTTCTTTGGGGGGGGAGGGGGCAAAGAGTATTTCACGAAGAAGATAATAAAGCTCAAGCTGGCACCACAGCAGGGATTCATTCAAAAATCAGCTTACAGAGAATCACAGAATCACAGGGGTTGGAAGGGACCTCAAGACATTGAGTCCAACTCCCCCAGTAAAGAAAGTACCCTACAATAGGTCACACAGGTAGCTGTCCAGATGGGTCTTGAACATCTCCACAGAAGGAAACTCCACACAAGTGCAAGACTCGACACTTGCTCTTGTTAAACCTCATCAGGTTCCTCCCTGTCCAACTCTCCAGCCTGTCCAGGTGCTGCTGAACGGACAGTGCTGTGTCACCCACTCCTCCCAGCTTTGTATCATCAGCAAACTTGCTGAGGATGGACTCTCAATCCCTTCATCCAGGTCATCCGCTGATGACAACCCTCTGAGCTTTGCCAGTCAGCCAGTTGTCAATCCACCTCATCATCCACTCACCTGTCCCACACTTCCTAGGTTTCATAATAAGAGAGACGACAGACACTGGTAAGGGAGAGCAGGAGGAAAAAAAAAAAAAAATCAAAAGGCAGCATCCCACCTAAATATGAAACCCTGGCATTTGTGAAGTCACTGGGTACTCTGCCAGTGACACTGAGGCAGCTAGGCCTCACACTCCATGTGCTGCAGCATACGTTTACTGCAGCAGGATGAGATCTTGCGCTCACCTCCACAGAGCTCCTGCAACAGCACCGCAGAAACAATGGCGGTAGGAGCCCAAGAGCAGAACCCAAAGGGTTGAGCTGGGAAGTGACCCATATTTTTGCAGATAAAAACAAGATTTACTTTGTTTCTATCGAAATCAAAACACCTTTACATCTCCAAAAGTAAATCTTTTCACCTCCGAAAAATATCAGATAATGATTTCTCGTAACTGAGCCCACTAAACAGTTAAACATAGGTCTCTGCTACTGCTTAATTACATTCTTCCATTTCTGCAAAACCAAATTATTTGAAATGCTGCTGTCTTAGAACACATTGCCCTATTTTTCAGTGCCATCTCTAGTTTTGTGTATTAGTGAGAAAAAAAAGAGGGTGGTGGGCTAGGAGGAGGAAGAGAGAATCATTAGCTATAGGCAAACTATTACAAATGCCAACTTTGGAATAAACCTTAAATGCACGTAAACCCTACCCCAGCAGTCCATTCACGTTACATGACAAATTATTTAAAGCAAGACAGAAATGAGACTGTATCTAATGCATCTGCATGTAAAATAAGCTGTATGTCTCACTGGTGACTGACTGGGGAAAAAAAGAATAAGAAAATTTGATCAGAACTTTGGCTTTAGTCTAAGAAAGTGTATTTATCCAGAACTGGTTGGCTAAAGCCAAACAGGTTTTAAAAGCCAATTAAAGTATGAAAACCTGTCCTGAATAATAGGAAAGATCTTCAAAAAGCATTAGAGAAGTGCTAAATGGTATCTGATGCCAATATGCAGTGTGAGAAAGAAGCAGTAGCTGCTCTTCTCAGACTGCTGACACTGTCCTGAGTTAGTAATGCACAATAAGGTGCAACAGAAATGATTCTCAGCCTGAATTTTGACCAAGACTCAAAAGAATTAAAATAAACTTTCCTTCAATAAGAAAATGACTTGTCATATTCAGAAGCCTATTAGAGCATTACAGTATCACACTCCTGGCATGGAGTGCCTGAAAATGGCCAAAAAAGGGCCAGTCTGAAAGAAATGCAGATGCCACAACTTGGGCAGGCAAATCCCACAACTCAGACAAAAAGGTGGGAAAAAAACATTTTTTGGCACTAGGGGTTCAATTTGGCCCCGACTGCACAAGTGCTGTGATCCCCATTAGTGCAAGTGGTTGCAGAGTCAGTCCCACACCAGGTGGACCTCGTTGCTCCCAGCGCAACAAACAAAATTCCCAGTGAGAGAACTCAACCAATGCAGGGAGAACTGCAAGGAGGGGGAGCAAGAGTGAGGCAATGGCAAAGAACTTCAGGCCTTATTCCCCCTGCTTATTGCACAAGAGGAATGGGATACTGAACTAACCAGCCAAAAGATAAGTAAATATTCTTTATCCCTGCGAAGTGATAACTTCTCCCAGAAAGCACGGGAGCTTTAAAAGAGGTTCCCTGCAAGTTCACCTCGAAGCCTCATTAACTGCACTGCGTCCATTTGTCAAGACACATCTGTAAAAAGTTTTCTCTTACTAATGTTGTTAAACATTTTGACAAGTCACCAAAAAACAGCTTTTTAAGAAGGAAAAGGCCAAAAAGAGATGTTTCTCTTTGAACTTCCTAGCGACCTATCATTAAATTTGATTCAATGACAGCTGCCATCAAAGGCCACTCTTGTGACTCCACAACAAACAGAAATAATCTTCAACTGAGTAAAGAGAGGTGATAGTGCCTACATGTCAGGTGTTGGCGTACTTACATCAAATCTGCACCAGGTTGCCTGTGCACAGGGTTATTTCCCTGGTTGGTCAGATAAGAGCATGCAGACACAGGCGGCTCCCGAATGATGTCTGGCTCTTCCAAGGATGCAGCCGCAGAGCCAAGACAGCTCAGAATAACCTGAAGCTGACACTGGTAGCTCATTCAAGGACTCAGGACAGACCCATCCTCAAACAGGGATGGTCTTGCATATAAGCAAGCATTTAGCAGCTCTCAAGCTCTCTGTTGCGACTGTTGGTAAATGGCTTCTGAGCCAGGACTACTGGCCATGCCTGCACACATCTTTCTGTTCTTCACCCCCAAACCACAGTTAATGGGCAACAGAAAGCCAACAAGTCCTGGCACTGGCTGCAGCTAAAGTTCAAGTGGAAAGAGAAAGCAAGGCACTGTACTGCTCAAGACAGCCATGTTTTGGTTCCCAATTGCAGGGGCCCACACACTACTACAGCCACCATTAAGAACAGGAGAGCTTATAACAGAACTCTCTATTGGTGCAAAGGAAAATACCAAAATGTCATTATTGTATATATGTGCTGTCACGTATTGTCAAATACCAATTTGCTTTTCAAATATATTTTCCCCCAAAAAGCAACTAAAACAAATTAAAAATTAAACTAAACAAACTGTTTTTCCCCCCCATGAACTACCAAGTATGCTCTGCTTTCAGTTGATAGCCATCTACTCTTTTCTTTGCCCCTAGCTATTTACTTTTCCAGTTTGAAAGCTTTTGGACCACCCTAAGATAACATCTATAGGCACATTTCCAGGGAAAAGTATGGAGTTCACATGGAAATGAAAAAGGCTATGGAATATATATGTATTTAATCATTTTTTAGTGCTACTGTTTTTAAAACAGCAAACCAGCAGGCCAAAATCCTGTTTCCTCCTCTCTTACTCCCACACTATACCTTCTTTAGGAATACCTTATGCACATAAGCACACACTTTCACGTGCAGCACTGTGCCCCAATTATCTCACATTCTAGTCGATGACTTGAAGAGCTCCTTGTTCTTTTATCAACTGGATTAACTTTACGTAGCAAATGTGGCAGCTTATGAAATCAAATGGAGGGCTGAATAATGCAGTGTCTTCCATGACAATGGCAGAACCCCATATAGTTCTTGCTGTCATTATGTGAGTCACTCAATTCTCACCATTGCGCACACCAGCAGATGGCAGGGAAAAAAGAAAAAAGGAAGACTTACTGCACACAGAGCTTCTGAAAGCTAATTTCATTTTTAGGAAATCTGTGCTAGTGCACAAAAGAGTTTACAGAACAGTAAGTCTTCCCAGACTGTGTAAAGTCCTTTCACCTTCACAGAGGCCTTCTCTGACAGGACTGGAGTCTGTTCAGTGCAGCAAACAAACAAGGACAAACACACACACACACACACACACACACACACAAAATCAAAGCAAATCAAAATGACTACCCTAAAATACTCATCAGGAAGTCTCAAAAAAGGCAGTGTGGTATAAGGACTGATAACAGGCAAACGCTGCCAACAGTATAAATACACACAAATGTACTCCAAGCCACATCCAAACCCAGAAATACACAGAATCATTACTCAGAAACTGCAGATGCAGGAACAAAAAAGAAGATGTAGGCATAGATCTACTCCTTCCAGCAAAACACAGGGCTGAAAAAACTCCTAATAGGCCTGCTGGAAGTTGCTGTAACTACACTGCTTCAGTGCAACGCAGATGACTTGTTTCTTTTTCCAGAGGAGTTCCGTGCTTTTGAACACTGCAAGGCCTCCTCTCCGTCTTCATACTCCAACTCAACACATGTGGATAGGTTTGTTTGGTGTTTTTTTTTTATATTCTAAGCCAGATACAAAAGAAATCCCGGTTCTTTCCAAGAAAAGTAAAAAGGAAAAAAGGAAAATACAATTTACTGGGCATAACACTGGGTATACTGTCTGGGGTTTCTGCAAAAACAAGTAAGATTTTACTCGCAAATCTACCTTTGCTTTTTAAACCTCTTCAAGCACCACGACCTGCTTTTGACAGCTGCAATGAGCTGTAAACAGTAAGCAACTGTGGGAACTGAATGTTGTTTCTGCATCAGAACAAAGTAAGAACTTTGTTAACAATTTCATGGTCTCTCTACCATTTGGGTTCTTTATTAGAACTAATAGTTCTTTTCAGGGGCCTTTTTACTTTATCAGGGGTTCTCTGATAAGTTTTCTATTGGTGATCCCCTAGATAAATCTTCCACCGAAGTAATATGTAGGTGTCACACACACTGCAACAGTATCCTGCTCAAGTTAAAAGGACAATTCATGACACGCTTCAGGGAGTGTCAGTGAGGAAGGAATGGGGAAATGCCGGGCCCCCCCCCCCCCCGCCGGTGCTCCTTGTTTAACAAGGACTTTGGAGAAAATCACCATATCAATACAAGAAGAGCACCGAGACACCTTGGAGACAACAGGATGGCTACCGACTGACACCAGATAACACACGAATCAGCAAATGTAAACTGTGATAAGACTGTGAACCTGGAGTACCCAGCCTATGGGGAAACTGGGGCAGGGAGATGGGTAAAAGGGAAAAAGGGTATAAAAACTGTCACGTTGTGTCCATAGGTGCTCCTGCTTGCGGGACGCCCGCCATTGCAATCGCGAATAAAATCTGCCTTTATCAGAGATACCGTCCTGACCAGAAATTATTCGGATGTTTCCAACACAACCAAACCCCGAGAGCGATCCTTTGTGAGCACCCACACGCCTCCACTCACTCCACTCCCAACAACGAGTAAAAGCCCCAACTCACCCCGGCCGAGAGCCAGCGTGTGCCCTGCTCAGCTTCATCCTGCCCACGAGCACCGCAGGCGAGTGAGTAAAAGTTCCCTGCGCACCTCCCGCACTCGTGCTTCCAGCAGCATCACCACGCAGCGCCTTCGCTGGGAAGGCGACATTCCGCCCCCAGCCCGCGTGCAGACGGCCGCGCGCCTGAGACGCGCGTGGAGGAGCAGCTCGGCCGCAGCACGCGGAGTCGGGAAGCCCAGCAGAGCACAGCCGTCCTCCGCGCTGCCGCACAGGCCTCCTGCAGGCCACCCGAAATAAAGCGACGCGACCGCACGGCTTAAGAGCCTCCAGCGAGGGGAGCGGACGAAAGGCGAGCGCCGCCGCACCGCGCCCGGGTCGGGGCGGCTCCTCTGCCCGGCGCACGCTGCCCGAGCCAGGCTGGGACGGGCAGGCAGCAGCGGGCCGCGGGCAGCCCTGCCGGCGCTCACCTTGCCGTCCGCACCGAAGGGGAGCGGCTCCTCCGGCGGCGCCGCCCGATCCCGCTGAGCCTCCGCCGCGCCGTGCGCCGCCGCGGCCCCCTGGGGCTGGTAGTCGGGGTAGGGGTTGGCGAAAGCCCGCTCCTCCATCTCCGCCTCGCCGCCCAGCTGCAGCTTCAGCCTCTTGGACACGCTCTCTCCCATCTCGGCCGGCCCCCGGCCCGCCTCCCCGCACGGCGAGCCGGCGCGGAAGCGTAGAGGGGCCCCCGAGCGGCAGCGACGCGGCGCGGCGCGGCGGACGGGGGGCTGCCTCTGCCGCGGGCGCCGCCTCGCCTCCCCGTCAGTCGGGGCGAGGGGGCGGCGAGCGCGGCGGCATCACGGCCGCGGGGGCAGAACGGGGCCGGGGCCGTGCCCCCCCGCGGGGAGAAGCGGCCCGCCAGCCCGCGGGGCTCCTCCGCGGAGCCCGCCCGAGCTCCGCATCCTCCGCCGCGACGGCGTCCGGCCCTCGGCTCGCCGCCGCCGGCTCCGCGCCCGGCTGGCGTCAGAGCAGCAGCAGCAGCAGCGCGAGGGGTAAAGACAGCCCCAGGAACAGGCAGTACGCGACGATCTCTTTCGCCCGACGCATCCGCGACCTCCGGCGGCGGCCACGATCCCCTCGGCCGCCCCGGCACGGAGAGGGAAAGAGGCGGTGACGGCCCCAAAGCCCGCCCGCCCTCCCGCCCTCGCAGTCCGCCCGCCCTCCCGCCCTCGCAGTCCGCCCTGAGCGCGGTGAGGCGGCGGTCGCCCCTCGCTGGCGAGAGAAGCGGCTGCAAGGGGAGGCGCGGGAGGGAAGGTTGAAGGCAGGAGAAGCCTGTCCCGGCACCGGCCTCAGAGGGCGGTTGTGGGTGGAGCTGGAAGTTGATAACGGGGCGCGTCCGTGTGGTATAAATATAAAGAAATACTTTTTTTTTTTGAAGAATTGATCGGATGACTAAGCAAAAAATCTATAATGGCTTGTCACTGTCTCGCTCCAATTTATAGGAGGTTCTTTTAATATCTGTGCACCCGGCGTGAGATTAAGAAACAACGGTTCAAATGTTGGCCCGACCAGTTTATTACAGATGTTAGTAAGGGAGATGGGGAAGGGGAGGACGGACGCTATTATGAATTAGGGTAATGGGTAATGGAAGGAGGGCGATAGAAAAGACAGGAAAGAAGCAAGGAGTCTTTATAGGACGGTATTACGGATTGGGGTGATGGGGAAGGGAAGAAGGGTGATAGAAAGGATGGGAAATGGAAGCAAGGAGTCTCTATAGGAAGCAAGAGGGAGACAGGGAGACAGTCACCACCATGGGTCCAGCGTGGTTCGTGGTTCGGTCGCTGCTCTTCAGGAGTGGTGTGTCGTTGGGTGTTGTTCCACTGATGAGGACGGTGACCACCGCGACGATGATGATGCCTCCCCGACGATCCTTGCCATGGCATTTGTAAGTCCAGAGTGGTTGAGTCAGCCTTTTGGGAATGACAGTTTCTGGCTTTTGGATAAACAGCAGGGATTCCTTTCGCTCCTATCTTGCTGACCTTGCCAGCAGATAAGAGGGGGCATAGAGAATGTCCACTAGTATCTTGACTTCACCAGATACGGTGGTATCATCCTCCAATCCCTCCTAACTCTCCTAACCAGTAAACAGTCCTGAGCACTCCCGTAAATCTTGGGCCGAAAAAAACAGCTCCAAAGAATGCTTTCAAATGTTAATTGTCCAGACAGCGATGTTGATTGCCACACAGCATCCCCACTACTCACCTCCTGGGATCCTGTCACAAGAAATGCCTCAGAAAGCAAACTTCGAGCCAGAAAACAAAGAAGGATTCATACAGTCACACACCGGAGTTATGTGCTCTGGAAGCTAAAGTAAAAAAGTCATCTCAAAAATCACACAACCATCTATGAAATAAAGTGTTCTGTAATAACCTTAAAGAAAAAAACAAAAACACTGTGTTTTTCTCTTTGAAGGAAGTCCTTTGTGCTGTGTTGCCGAGCCTGCAGTGTAAGCACCACATCTTTTAAACAAATCTCATGTCGCCGTGTAGACATTTTGCTAGGAAAAGAGCATGTTTCTGTCTGAAATGGTGTCTTGCCCTCAGTTGGCAAACATGCAGCCCTGCAGCAAGCAGTTATGCAGGTGAAACTGCAATAAAAGTTTAACCAATGTCTGACACCTTAACAGAAAACTGATCATTCTTTACACAGGAGGAATTCACAGACCTCTCTTTTTTACTTAATCTGTGCTTTCCCTCCCTCTAATTCCCCTTGCATCCCACTGTGTCCAATACCTTACTCCTGATGGGACTACTGCTGATTTTTAAAGCACTGAAATAAAGTGTCTGTGACTAATTTTTGGGCCAGGACTGGACAACTACTATCCATGCATAAGCCATTATATGCATAAGCCAGGCTGATGTGATCTACAGGGGCAACCATCAGGAATCTCTGAATCATTAGCTGTGTCACGTTTAATGGTTCCTTCAACAACTCTGTTCATTCTTCTCACATTATCTGTTAAGCTGTCGTTTATTTATATGTGCAGTGCCTCCAGACGTGCAAGTAACAGCTCCCTTTGTGTTTTGTTCAGTGGAAACCAGATGATGAGTATGTGACTGATAAAATACCTTGTAAACTGAGGAGAACCAGTGCAGCAGCTTCATTAATCTCGTTTTATTTCTCAGTGATGAGGTTCAGCTCATCTCTGGTATATGAATAAAAGAGGGCCAGGCTGGGCACTGCTTTCTTTGATGTATATGTAGAAAAACAAACCGAGGCCTCTTTTTATCTGCTTAACAAAACAGTGGCAATCGGGCAGTTTATACCTGCTGAAAATCCAGGATCATACCTTTACTTGCCATGAAAAGTCTTTTATACTAGTGTATGGGAGCTGCTGAATCACAGCCTGAACCTTTGATTAGTTATCTGAGGCAAGCAGTATGTCAGCCCTGGGAGCACAGGTGAAAGCAGTTCACCTGTGCTGCAGGAAGGGGTGGAGCCAGGCTCCACCTCTCCAGCCCCATTTAAGTGCTGACTGCCAGGGAGGAAGGATCTCTTCTGAGAGATCCACTCCTTTGGAGCCCTTTGCAGCGAGCCCTCTGCATGGGTAAGCGGTCCACCTATTTTCTCTTTGTTACCCTTGTGCCTAACTCTTAGCCTGTTAACAGGGAAAAAATCAGCCCTACTCCCCATAGGTCAAGTCTGCAATATTACAATAACTGGTGACCAAGTTTCTGAACCAATAGATCTTCTTGATCAAGAAGGTAAAAGATCCAAGTCGGATCTTGAAGCTCCTATTTGTCTAGAACCACTGGAAGTCCGTTTGGTGGTAACTCAAAAAACAAAGAAAGTTCAAGATAGACCAGCAGGGGTGCCACCAGATCAGTGGCCCCCTACCCAAACTCGCTTGCACGTGATGGCCTGGCCATACACGGCAACGGAATTAATGGATCTAGTGCAAAAATTCCGTCAAAGATCCAGAGAAAGTGTACCGGCCTGGCTGTTAAGACTTTGGGACTCTGGAGCAGAAAGTGTCATAGTAAGTGGCCCAGAAGTAGCTAAATTAGCCTCTATGACCACTCACCCTGCTCTTCGACAAAGGCTTTATGTGGGTAGTCACCACGCTGATGAGAACCACTCTATAATTGCTTGGTTAATGGTGGCCAGCCGTATGGTGTGGCCAAACAAAACGGATATCCCCGTAAATTCAGGAATGTGGTCCTCCATGGAGGACCTTCAAAATTACATTTGAGAATTGGGTTTTAGAGAAGCCATCTATGAAGATACATTTGATGGACCTGACATGGTAAAACTCACAGCGGGAATGAGGGACCTAATCTTACAGTAATCTTACAGCAAGCTCCCTCTCACTTATATGGAACCTTGGTTTCCATATTAAACCCTCTAGTAGCCTCGGGAGCAGTGGTCCAGCAGGCTTCTCAGTTAGTAGCTGATTTAAGAGAGATGGAACGCCTAAGATCAAAACGTAATGTTAGATTATTAGAAGAGGCCGAAGTATTGCCGGTGACTAAAATCAAAATGCCGGCTACTCGGGCTTCTCAATTGGGACCCATAAGGGTTTCTCGAAAGCAGATGTTTAGTGATTGATTTAATCCGGGCTGGGGTTCAATTTGCTAAAATTGACTGCCAGCCTAATTAAGTCCTCTTCCAGCTCTGGAGACAGTTAAGGGACAATCAAAAATTTCAAACTTACCCTAAAAAACCAAGGGTAAGAATCATAGAAAGAATTCAGACACAGACATGGAACTTAAAAGACTTTATTGTTCCCAATAGAAAAAAAAAGCCACCTCAGTTGTCTCGGGCTACAATGCCTGAGACATCAGAGGCAAAAGAATTATCCCTGGCACAGTTCATGGCGTGATGGGGGATGTTAATCTCCCTAGGGCCTCCAGACGGGACTGAAAAACATACAGAGAGTTATGGCACTGGTAGACACAGGGGCGGAAACATCAATTATCTATGGAGACCCATCTAAATTTCATGGAGATAAGGTGATGATTGATGGTTTTGGGGGACAAACTATTCCTGTCACCCAAACATGGTTAAAACTGGGGGTTGGGCACCTCGCACCCCAGGAGTATAAGGTATCTATTGCCCCAGTTCAAGAATACATACTGGGCATAGATATTCTATGGGGTCTGGCTCTCCAGACAACTGTAGGGGAGTTCAGACTTCGACAGAGATGCATCAGTATCCGGGTGGTGCAGGCGGTATTGAGAGGCCATGTGAAACATGGGCCTATTTGCCTGCTGAAACCACGACAGATTACTAATATAAGGCAATATAGACTCCCGGGTGGGCAAGAAGAAATATTGAAAACAGTGCAGGAATTAGAAAAAGTGGGTATTATAAGACCTGCACACAGCCCATATAACTCCCCTGTATGGCCAGTGTGAAAGTCAGATGGCACATGGAGAATGATGGTGGACTATAGAGAATTAAATAAGGTCACGCCGCCTATTCATGCGGCCGTACCTAATATTGCCTCTCTAATGGACACATTGAGTAGGGAGATAAAAACCTATCATTGTGTCCTAGATTTAGCAAATGCGTTTTTTAGCATCCCAATTGCTGAAGAATCACAAGACCAATTTGCGTTTACGTGGGGAGGCAGGCAGTGGACCTTTCAGGTCCTGCCACAGGGGTACGTGCACTCACCAACATACTGTCATAATCTAGTGGCGCGTGACCTGGCGGATTGGAAGAAACCCAATGACATTAATCTGTATCATTACATTGATGATCTCCTGTTGACATCCGACTCATTGGAGGCAGTAGGGCAGGCGGCAGATTCGTTAACCGCCTATTTACAACAGAAGGGATGGGCTATAAATCCCCAAAAGGTGCAAGGTCTGGGCCTGTCCATAAAATTCCTGGGGGTGGTTTGGTCAGGAAAGACCCATGTACTACCCAATGCTGTTATGGATAAAGTTCAGGCGTTCCCAGTCCCTACAACATCGAAGCAGCTGCAAGAGTTTCTGGGTATATTGGGTTATTGGCGTTCCTTTATACCTCATCTAGCGCAGCTGCTGAGGCCACTGTACAGACTCACAAAAAAGGGGCAGCTATGGGATTGGGGGAAAACAGAACAGGATGCTTTTCAACAGGCGAAACTGGCAGTTAAACAAGCCCAGGTGTTGGGTATATTTGATCCTACCCTCCCAGCCGAGTTGGATGTTCATGTGACTCAAGATGGCTTTGGCTGGGGCCTGTGGCAACGCCAGAGTTCTGTTCGGGCCCCCATTGGGTTCTGGTCTCAGGTTTGGCATGGAGCAGAAGAAAGATACAGCATGATTGAAAAACAGTTATTGGCTGCCTATTCAGCATTACAGGCAGTAGAGCCAATAACTCAAACAGCTGAAGTCATAGTTAAAACAACTCTGCCAATTCAGGGGTGGGTGAAAGATCTAACCCACCTTCCTAAGACAGGGGTGGCCCAAGCACAAACAGTGGCACGATGGGTCGCTTACCTCAGCCAAAGGAGCAGTCTGTCTTCATCACCTTTGAAAGAAGAACTTCAGAAGATCCTAGGCCCAGTGACCTATCATAGTGATGCACCAAGAGAAACACTGGTCGCTCCACCAGAGAAGAGTCCTGTTCAGGAGGGGAAATATCCTATCCCTGAAGATGCCTGGTACACAGATGGGTCCAGCAAGGGTAACCCAAGCAAGTGGAGAGCAGTAGCATACCATCCTTCGACCGAGACAATCTGGTTTGATGAGGGGGATGGTCAGAGCAGCCAATGGGCAGAATTACGAGCTGTGTGGATGGTTATAACCAAAGAACCCGGTGATGGTATTTTGAGCATCTGCACAGATAGTTGGGCTGTGTACCGGAGGCTCACTCTTTGGATTGCACAGTGGGCCACCCAGGAATGGACTATCCATGCCCGGCCAATCTGGGGCAAAGACATGTGGTTAGACATATGGAACACAGTTAAACACAGGACTGTATGTGTCTACCATGTTTCTGGTCATCAGCCCCTACAGTCACCGGGAAACGATGAGGCTGACACACTGGCTCGAGTTAGATGGATTGAGAATTCATCATCTGAGAACATCGCCCGTTGGTTACATCAGAAACTACGACATGCAGGACAAAAGACAATGTGGGCAGCTGCTAAAGCATGGGGACTGCCCATACAACTACCTGACATTGTCCAGGCATGCCAAGATTGTGACGCTTGCTCTAAGATGAGACAGAGATCGTTGCCCATCTTGCCAGAGGACACAATCCTCTCCAGAGATGGCAGGTCGATTATATTGGACCCCTTCCTCAATCTGAGGGGGCGAGATATGCCCTGACCTGCGTTGATACTGCAAGTGGGCTTCTACAGGCTTATCCGGTACCGAAAGCAAACCAGGCATATACCATCAAGGCACTCACTAAACTGATGTCTGCCTATGGGACACCTCAAGTCATCGAGAGCGACCAAGGAACTCATTTCACTGGTGCAATGATACAGCGCTGGGCAGAAGAAAATAACATTGAATGGCGATTCCACCTGCCATATAATCCAACAGGGGCTGGTCTCATTGAACGTTATAATGGTTATAATTCTTAAGGCCGCCCTGAAGACAGACTCCCAGTCCCTGCAAGGATGGACAAAAAGACTGTATGAAACTCTGCGGGACTTGAATGAAAGACCTTGAGATGGCAGACCCAGTGCCTTGAGAATGTTGCAGACCACATGGGCCACCCCGCTTAGGATCCAAATTACGGGCACTAATCATCAGATAAAACCCCAGATTGGTAATGAAAATAATCTTCTGCTCCCTGCCCCTGAGAACTTAGAACCAGGTACTCATAGGATAAAATGGCCTTGGAAGGTGCAGGTAGGACCAAAGTGGTGTGGCCTACTTGCACCTTGGGGGAGACTGTTGGAGGTGGGAGGCTCAGTAGTCCCTCCAGTACATGGCCTACTGATATTGTGGTCAACACTCCGATCTTCATTGCTAAAGGGACCCCCATCATGTCCCTATAGCAGATCAGGACACCTCCTCTGGTGCCTGATATAGTTATGCAGCCGCAGATATCCGGTCAAAAAGTGTGGTACAGGCGGCCGGGACGTGCCCCAATACTAGCGGAAGTGTTGACCCAGGATAGAAACACGGCCTGTATCTTGCCCTGGAGAGCGGACCTACCCCTCCTGGTACCTCTGGAACATCTGTATTACTCCCTGTGAGTCTCTGAACCTTCAGGATCACTGGAAGGAACATAATACTAACAAGACATTCCAGTATTACAATCTGATCATGTGTAACGCCTGACGATGGTCTACATGGGACTGATGAAATGTAGGATGGACGTGCACCTCATGACTGCATGCCTCCAGTAACATCATCCAGCACTGGCCCATAAAAGAAGATCAGCGATTCACCAATCATCACTTGTCTTGAATTGTACCAACGTGCGTCGCGACAGAAATTGTATAAGCATTGCGATATAATGGATCTCTGTAGTAGGGAAAGCTTACCCTATAGTCAACCTAATCATTTGGTTCACGCTGTGAAGGGGTGGAGTGTATGGGAGCTGCTGAATCACAGCCTGAACCTTTGATTAGTTATCTGAGGCAAGCAGTATGTCAGCCCTGGGAGCACAGGTGAAAGCAGTTCACCTGTGCTGCAGGAAGGGGTGGAGCCAGGCTCCACCTCTCCAGACCCATTTAAGTGCTGACTGCCAGGGAGGAAGGATCTTTTCTGAGAGATCCACTCCTTTGGAGCCCTTTGCAGCGAGCCCTCTGCACAGGTAAGCGTTCCACCTATTTTCTCTTTGTTCCCCTTGTGCCTAACTCTTTTGTTGGTTTATTTTCACACCTTGACTGTACATCTATTTTTGACTGTACCTTTCAATTATATTATATTTTCCTTGATTGTAGAACTAACCTTTGCTTTCTCTTCAGTCTGCACTTTTGTCTGTACTGCAGTGTCCATGTCTGTTTTGCAGTTATCTTCTCTGGCACTGCTACAGGCCTATAGCAGCCTAAAGACTTCCTTATCTCTTCACCGTTACTGTTGCATTCCACTTAATTATATTTCCTAATTTCTTTTTTTCTCCACCACTGTCTATCGTATTCTGCAGTTGAATTACTTGAAACAGTATAGGCCTAATAAACTCTGTTGGACTGCTTTTTGTAATGAATATGATGTTATGATTTCAAATTTGCAGGATCAGGCTTTGTATGTTGATTGTAAAAGACTTCCAGACTTTGGATGAAATTCAGCCCCGTATTTCAATTCATCTTCAGGCAGTGTATAACCATTCACAAGAACTAATGGCTTTGTGTGATATGCTATATCATACTTACTTCCCATAGCAACAAATTTTTGTCTCTGCTATGAATAATGGATCTCTATTATAGAATAACATTGAATAACATTGCTGTTTAATATAGCAGAGATTTCTGTATAGCTTTTAAAACACTGTGCAACTCGAACATCAAATAAATACTTTAAGAATAATTCCATATAGTTGTGGTTTTGTGCTTTTTTGAGTTGTTTTTCTAATTTTTCTGTTCTTTCCTCTTTTAGCAAAAACAAAATAAAAAGAAACAAATGACAAAAACAAAAACCAATGCCATCAAGTCTACTGCAGTTCTGTTTTGATGAGTGCACACTAATAAATGATAAGCCTGGGCAGCAGTTTTTGCTCTTCGGGTTGTTTTTAAATCATGGATTTTGTCATAATCAAGCATTTAGGTTCCTTATCCCATTAATCCTAGTGCTCTTGATTTTTTCACCTTGTGAGGAATACAACTAATAATGAAATTATGCAAAGATGTCTGTAAATGTTCTCACTGGCCTTTACTGTCTATGATGAAAATTGAACCAGCTTACTGCTATCAAAATGTACCCTTACAGATCTTTGGCATATCATTGGATTTTCAGAGGAGCTGATACTGACCCTGAGAAGGTTTGTAAGCCCGGCAAAAGAACATCCCAGTTAGTAAAAAAGCAGCTTTCCAAAAGGCAAGGAGAATAACAAACAGAGGTGAAATATGTGTACTGTTGGGCGCCCCATGGCTGGCCTAACAATCCATCTATTTCACCTTTGGTCCATACAAAGAAGCAACAAAAAAAACCTGACAATTTCCTTTCTCTAAGGAAGCTGTCTCACTTTGGATTTTCAAATTTCTGACTGTATCCCTACTACAACCATTTTCTTATTTCTTCTGGTACCCTTTGTATGGCGTAATGACAATGTGAATTAAAAAGTAGCCCCGGTTATTATTTGGAGATAAGAATAAATGAAAGACCCAATCCTGAGATTCACCAGAAGTAACAGGTTTGGTGCTGTGATGCACAGGGTTCTCTCACTCCTGTTCGAGGGGAAGGTTTGTGTTCTTCAAAATAAGCGTCACTGCTTCGGATGCTACCTTCAGTGGTTTTCATCCCATTAGGATGCGGAGGAATAATGAAGTGGATATTTTGGGGGAATAATCAGGAAAAACACAAGCACCTTCAAGCAAAGTGGCTCTGTAACTTTTGTAGGCTGAGGAAGAATGGCAGCAGTACAAGAAGGGAAAAGAGAAGCAAGGGTAGACAGTAGAATATATGGTAGACAAGAAAAAAAAAACACTAGTGGACTAGTAGATGCCATGCTGCTCCTACTATGGAGGTGAGTGCTGACATATTTGTCTAGATTTTAAATACACCCCCAAGAATCATGTGTTTGGCAGCTATTCGCGTGCCCTGATGATCACTTTATCTGAAGATGTCTGGCTTGCCACAGCAGTGAAAGGACAGAGACGTCAGTTATTTAACTAGAGACCCGTATCACAAAAGTGTAGGTGAAAAGAGTGCCAAAGCTGCTCAGATGTCTCGGCTGATCAACAATTAATTGCACCAGCTCTTGGAACTATGACATTTATAGAAGTGTATAAAGTCTCATTTTCTGCCATATGTTTTATTCTTGTTCATGCAAGCTGTGGAAAGGTGGTGTGTTTTTTTTTTATGAGCATATAATTTTCAGAAGCCTGGATCAGAAAACAGTTTACTAAGATGTTACGGGAGCATTCAATGCTCAGCAGGATTTTTTCCCTCTTGCATACACCTTGTGTGCTTTACTGAATACTGCCTGATTCTGCAAAGAGCAGCAGGCAGTGCTTTTTACATCTCTTGCTGTGTGCTCCATGCAGCCCTAATCATGGAAGCAGGAACATTTTTCCTGCCTTAATTGAAAGGCAAAAAGGGAATCACATTCATGTGGAAAAGTTCCTAACACAGTCCTCATATAGAAAGGGAATCCAAATGGATGCCAATGTATTGATTTACCTACAGTACATTTTCTTGTAGCCCTGAGGGGAGCAGCATGGGGAGTCAGTGTACTTTCACAGATGAACAGTGATGACTTGGGGCACAACCCCCTTGTTATCATAGCCTCTTCCCAATCAGGGCTTTAGGTTTATCTGACCCTTCAGGATGCACAGGTTGTGCCATCAGCCTCTCCATTCCTGGGATTTCAGCATCTCAGGGTTGGGAAGAGAGAGAGACGTCGAAAGGTTGTTGTTTTTTTTCCTGTGACAAACTGAAATACACCTGATCCAGGCTAACAAAAAATGCATATTGCCAAATGTGCCTGGCAGATTTTATAATCTGAATTCTTCTTGTAGCCTGCGCATCTGATGTGCATCTCTGTTTTGTCAGAAAGTGCCATGAGGAAAAAATCAGAGTTCCCAAAATTAAGGTGACTGGGATAGGGCAAAGAAAATTGCTGTAACAACAGAAAAACCCCTTTTGCTAGATAAGGACAAAAACAAGAGCAAAGAAAGAGTAGCCTTTTGTTTTGTTTTGCTTTATTTTTGTTTTAGTAGGGTAAGGATAAGGTTAGAAGGATTAAGGAGATTAAGGTCAATCCAGGTCTAGTAAAAAGCAGAATTAAAATTAAATTAAATTTCTGTAACAGATTAGAGAATGTGGAAATGAAAGCAGTGTCATGGGAACAAGTGAAGGAGAACAAAATATTGTGTTCTGAGTTGGGCTGAACCAAAACTTATTTGATACCCAGTTTGACTGGGATAATAAAAACTGGTAAATGAAACTACAGTTCCCTCAGTTATATTTATTTGTGCGGGTATAAAATTTGGCAGCACTGTGCACTGTTGACGAATGGCAGATGTAAGACCTGTTTAACAACAAGAGATATAATGAGGCATTCCATTATCAATGATTTATATGACCTCAGTAGGATGCAAAGATTAAGAACAAATGTTGAAGAAAGGATTAACTGGGAAATTGAAGATGTATGGAAATGGAATAAGATAATGTGCAAGTATGTAATATTTAGCTCACACTGGCGAAACTCACTACTGTTCTTTGATTAGTAAACCAGTTATGTGGCTAAAGGATGTACAGTAGCTTTCAACCTTCTGTACAGTTGCAGTAGCATAACAGGTAATCTTCCATGTAGCCTGAGAGCAGATGAGTACAATTATTGTACTGTAAGCAAGGATCTAACGGGAGGGGAGGCAAGAATCTGCTGTCAGAGAACGCATAAGGGTGCAGAAAAGACTGATCCTAATGTATGTTTGCATTAGCAATGTTTATAGAGAAGTTAAGGAAAACAAATCAACTACTTCTGGTGATGGAAGGGTTGTTGACACAGAGAAGGATCAGAATTTTGTAAAGTAGTAGCCAATAATGTGGAGTTGGTAGTTTCAGCAGGGATAAGAGTGTATTAAACAGAATACATGGTCATAATGGCTCTGTCTGTATTAGAGATGGTCAGTGCTTAAGCAGGGACTGCATCTTTTATTGGACCAGAAGCTGTGGCAGATTTCAGACACACAAATATGTTAGCACACCTGACTTCTGTAAAAATGATGGATTCCAAGGATGATGTGGGAGGAAATGGTTGCAAAGGTATTGATCACAGCTTACTATTTGAAGAAACGGACGGCATGAGAGAAGCAAAATAAAGATAATGGGCTTCAGTAAAAGAGACTTCAGTAAACCTGAGGAATTTTTAGGTAGATTTTCTTGGGGAAGTAATTTAAGGATAAAGGAGTGCAGGAGAGATGACAATTACTGAAAGAAGCTGTATTTAATGCATAACAGCCAATTATCGTCATGTGGAGGAGAAAGTAATCAGTGAAAGAAGCAAGAGTAGCTGAAGCGGAATCTCTTTAAATCTTGGATATTAAAAGGGGAGTTATTTACAAATTAGCAACAAGGGTAAAGCTGAGCGGAATAGAAGTAGACCAAAGGTTTATAGTTGAGCCTAGAATGATTAAAGCACAAAATTACTTACTACCAAGGGCAATAAAAATTAATGTGAAAAGATTCTATGAGCACTATAAGAGCGGAAAAAAAGAGTATAATACCTTAATAGGAGAGTATTGGAAGCAGCAGGCAAACATGAGAAGGCCAAGATATTTAACATCTTTGCTTTAGGGATAAATCATAAGCAAATGCCTAAAGCAATTAGGTTGTTAGAGAACAGATGCATGAACGCAACCAGGGCAAAAAAAGTTTAAAAAAATGTTTAATTTTCCTGCATTTATTAAAGATCACAGTAGCATTTTCTCTGAAATATCTAAAAAACTGAAGAAAGTAACTGAAATGAGTCCTATTAATGCATTTTTTTGTTTCAGAGTTTTCCCAAAGAGGTGGTGGAGTCACCATCCCTGGAGATCTCCAAGACACATTTGGATGCTGCTCTGAGGGACACAGTTTAGTGGGAACTATTGGTGATGAGTGGGCAGTTGGACCAGATGATCTTAGAGATATTTTCCAATCTTAGTGATTCTATGATTCTAACCATTAGCACTCATTGGCAATACAAAAGGAAAAAGTTCTGTGGGAACTAGAAAAACAAATCACAGAAACATAAAAAATAGCTGTGATGGCTGTAGTAGAGCACAAATGAAATAGTCATGATATGTTACAGTTACAAAGATAAACAACAAATCTCACGCTGTGCAGTGCTGATAGAACAAATGCAAGGTAACTATTCGTCCCTACTTGGCCCATAGGAGGCTGGCGTTGGCTTTAAAACAGTTTTGGGCAGCGCACTTCATTAAGTGTTGCCAAACTTGAGGGAGTCCAGAAGAGGAAAATCAAAAAAGCAGGTGTTAATGGAAAATTTACCCAAATCAATGGAAGAAATACCCAAATCAGTCTGATAAAAGACTGAAATGAAAGGTTTTGTTTGTTGTAGGAAAAGGAAGACTAAAGGTAAGAAGTAATAATAACCCCTGTTAAAGAGATACGTGGAAATTTGTTTTCAAAGACTCTAGCAGATACATTATGAAGACCTCAATGAATTTGCATTGGAGATATTTTGGGCTTGGTATTAGGAATTATCTGAGGTGAAGTAGCTCCGTATACTTCATGGAGGAGAACCGTTTATGTAAAGGTTTTAAGATCAAGCTAAACAAATTATTATTACATAGTCTATCATATTACTATTATTACATCAGTCTATCATAGTCATCTGTCCTTCACATAGGAGGAAGGACTACGTGATCCCAGGAGGTCTGCACCAGGCTTGCATTGCCATTATTCTGTTAAACTAAGAACAGGAACACAGCAGGGTTGACTCTTACTATCTATCAGTAGTTAATTCTCAGTTCCAAGTTTTAAATCCGTAAGGCTATTATAAGACCTCTTTCGTTTCATATGGATGTTAGACAATCACAAATAAGAATGGAACGTGACCAGATTTTGTTGAACTGACTTAAATTTGGAGCCAGCTAAAGAATAATCTTTAATCAAGGAACTATGGGAAATCTGTGAAGAATTAAATATGGTCTATATAATAAAATCCCAATATTTTCCACAGGAAGAGCTGGTAGCATGGCTAGTAGAAAACACGCTCTTGGAGCATGCCCTGAAAGACTGTATTGTGTAGGAGAAAATGAAGGATAAGACAAAAAAAAACTTAAGGCAAAAAGCCAACTACTCAAGAAATCAAAGAGCAAAAAAGGAGAGGCTGCAGGCATTGTGAAGACTTCAAGAATCAGAAGCAAATTCTAAAATCTATTCTGAATTTATAAGGTGGGACAGAGACTATAATGGCTTTGAAAATTATAATTTACTCACTTGCATTCTTCAACCAAGTGGACTAGTACAGTGTCTACTGAAGAGCTAGCACCCAAACCTTGGGAAGCTAGGAATGTAAAGCCTGAATATTAATACTTCCACTCCAGTTCCAGGAATAACTCCAGTTATTCCTAATACAGGAAGAGTGATCTTCTTTCTTTGCACCTAAATGCAAAGATTGTTCCAGTGCTAGTTTCACTAATGCAGCAGAAATCAAGAGCATTGCTCAAGAGTTACAGCAGACTGGTGCATTCATAAGAAAAGCTCTGGGTTTGTGAATGCAGGTTTTGAAACCCCTGATTTGAGATGCAATGCAGCAAAGGTGTGTGCATGTGTGCACATGCTTGCACAAATGAAGCTGCAGACAAAATGTTTCCTTTTCCCATTTAGTAACCAACACACGTGATTACAGTTTGTTGCATCCTGAATCTTGACATCCGACAGAAAAAGATCTATTGTGTGATTATCACTCTTTAGCAGAAACCCCAGCATATGCTGTGTAAGACTGTTTTATGCTATTTTAAAAAGGCACAGAGTAGGAGGGGAGGAAGAAACTGTTCCAATAAGAGTATGTCTCCTAAGACAGACTCAGAAGCAAAGGGAATTGTGTTTGAATGAATTCTGGCTTTATTCCATGTTAATCTCCTGAGTATTATCTGGAGTTATTATCCTCAAGCAACAGTGGCTGCAAATGTCCTTTGGATACTATTGAGTAAATGTATAGACGTACAAACCCACTCACCTGAACCTTAGAGATGGATTGTGTCCAAGAGGAATTGGATGATGGAGTTAACAAATCTCAGCAGAAGAAATTTGTAATTCTTTGTTCCTAACTCCTGTTGTGAATGAAAAAAGTCTCTGCATCTCCCTGATCCCTGCAGAGCAGCTGGAATATCTGATTTGTAGTATGTTTAATCCCCAGCTTAGTCCTCCAGAAAGCCTGTGTGGTGTCTGGCTGGGGATGGAATAACACTGGACCAGGAGGCACAGTAACCTACAAGACTTATGCATTGTCCACTAGATTTTTTTTAATCAGTCATCAAAATCATCTTCTTTGATTTCTAATATCTTTATATATTTCTTTTTTTTCTCTGTTATAAACACCATTCCATTGCCTCAGTCCCTATCTGTAGATATTTTGGCTCTTATCAGTGCTTCAATACACTGACAGAAATATCTTTCATTCAAATATATATATATATATATATTATTCCTCCTTTAAATGAAAGATGCCTTAATTTTGTGATAGGATGTACATTTTACATTTATTGATGATATTAATTAATTACACAGCCCAGTAGTGATCTCAACAATAACCACTGCTATCTCATTCAGGATCAAAGCTGATCCTGAATTGTTGTGGCCAGACCTCTCATTAGACACGTTGGAAAAAATAAATGATCATAGCTGTCTTTTAGTTGTGACACTTTCAGAATGTGCAGTATCAAATAAAATACAGGAAATGATGTTCTCCATGAGGTCTGATTTTTAGTGAAAAGATTAGAATTAGTTGTAAACCCTCCCTTATTAAAATATGACATTATGGTTAGAGGAACTATTATTTCTTAGCAATACAAAGCTCTCAGTGCTGATTAAACAGAGTTCACTGACTGCTAAATCTGTGAACTTATCTTCATATTCAGTGGAAATTAATTCCTGTGCTATTTCAGTTCTACTGGCAGCATCAGCAATAAGATATTTTATGCCTGCTGCCTCCGAGCTTGTCAATGTTGTGGTTTTTTTTACTCTTGGTATCTATGTTGTGTTTGCCTTACTTACATGACCTCTTTGTTCTTTTTTTCTCTGCCTGAAAAACACACTTTCGTCCTTTCCAGTTGAACAAGCCTTAGAAACCCACTGCCTCAGGTATTTTGAGACTCTCTGGAATTTAACCTTGTTTGTCAGGATTCTTGCCAAGTGCTTCAGTATGCAAAAGAATCAGAAGCACATCATCTAGGAACAGATTTTATGTTCAATTCCAGATATGATTTACTAGCTATACAGAGTACTAGAAAATATGCATATTCAATATATCTTCCTTCAAACCAGGAGTTCATGTAAGTACAGGAGGAGCAACACTTAAGATTCACTGCAAAACTCTTGTACACATTCTGCTTGCCTTTTTTTAAAATTTTAAACACAATATTCAAACACATACTTTCTAATGCCTAGTATTTCTTACCATTGCCACACTGAATGGCAGTGTGGTATTCATACTTACACCAGCTAGGCGATCTTACCATGTTTCATAGTCGAGTGTGCTTTTGTTCTGAACACTTTCTAACCTAAAGATTAACAGAGCTGAGTTTGCTTGTAAATCTTGCTAAAGTTCAATTGTATCACTTGGATGTAGTCCACAATAGCATTGGTCAGAAGCCGCGCAATTTCAGAAGGATCACTGAGAAAAACTTTGTCCCAGGGAAGGAAAATGCTCTCTTTGGTGATGTTACTACCATTCGAGTGCATCATAGTACTCTTACACCATCAAGCTACCGTGTGCTGGACAGGTGCCTTAGAATCATAGAATCATTAAGGCTGGTAAAGACAACAAAGATCATCCAGTCCAACTGTCAACTCATCACCACCATGACCACTAAACCATGTTCCTAATGCCCACATCAACACATCTCATGAATGCCTTCCAGGGACAGTGACCACCACTTCCCTGAGCACCCTGTTCTAGTGCTTACCACTCTTCCTGAGAAGAAAATTCTCCTGATATCCTACCTGAACCACACAACTTGAGAACATTACCTCTCATCCTATCAATAGTTAGCTGGAAAAAGAGATTGACTCACAGCTCTTTAGTACCTCACTCCAGGTAGTTGTAAAGCGCAATAAGGTCTTTCTTGAGCCTCCTCTTCTCCAGACTAAACAATCCCAGCTCTCTCAGCTGCTCCTCATAAGACTTGTGCTCCAGACCCCTTACCAGCTCTTTGTTGCCCTTCTTTGGACACACTCTAGGGCCTCAATGTCTTTCTTGTAGTGAGGGGCCCAGACTGAGCACAGCACTCAACGTGCAGTCTTACCAGTGGCAAGTGCAGAGAGATGATCATCTCCCTAGTCCTGCTATTTCTGATACAAGCCAGGATGCTGTTGGCTTTCTTGGCCACCTGGGCACATGGCTGGCTTATGTTCAGCCAGCTGTCAACTAACACCCAGAATCACCAAGGTTGGAAAAGACCTTCAAGATCATCCACAGTCCAACCATCCACCTATCACCAATAGTTCTCACTAAACCATATCCCTCTATACAAAATCCAAACGTTCCTTGAACACCTCCAGGGTTGGTGACTCTACCACCTCTGACCATTCTTTCAGAAAAGTACTGTTTCCTAACATCCAGCCTAAATCTCCTCTGGCACAGCTTGAAGCCATTCCCTCTAGTTCTATCACTAGTTACACAAGAGAAGAGGCCAACCCCCAGCTCACTACAACCCTTCAGGTAGTTATAGAGAGCAATAAAAAAAAAAAAAAAGTCCTTTTCCTCCATGCAGCTTTCCATCCACTCTACCCCAAGCCTGCAGTGATGCACAAAGTTATTGTGACAAAAGTGCAGGACTGAGCACTTGCTCTTGCTAAATCTCATAGACTTGGCCTCAGCCCATCGATCCAAATTGTCCAGATCCCTTTGCAGGGCCTTCTTAACCTCAGGCAGATCAATATTTCCTCCCAGCTTGGTGTCATCTGCAAACTTACTGAGGGTACACTCAATCCCCTTATCCAGATCAATCAATAACAGTATTAAACAAGGACTTCACACTGACAACACTTTTTTTTTTTTTTCAAGGTGCAAATATACCCAACTAGTAATTCTCATTTTTCTTGAATTTCACCTTTGAATTTCACCTGCTTGTATTTTTTCTCCACTATTTGCTCTATCATTTCAGCTTTTCAGCCACATTAACTTTCTTGTGAATACCACCATGAAGATGATGGTTTGTGTTTGAATATCATAGAATAATTAGAACACTGAAGGAGTTACTGGTAGTATCTGAAGCCAATAAATTTTGTCTTTGATGCTTGGCAGAATTGAGATCCTGGGCTAGAAAGAACCAATGGAGCTACAGGCCTACATACTGGGAAAGCATGAGGAGATATGATAGGATTTGGAAGGCTTTGAAATGAAGTAATTTTATACCAGTACTGATAAACTAACAAACCATAGAAGCTACTCCTAGTACACCTACTTCTTCTCAGTGTGGTTTGAAGGAAGATTCCTTTTTTCCTTCTTTCTTATTCTGCAGCATTCATGGAAAAGTTGAATGCAGTCTAGCAACATGGAGATCTGTCAAAGAATAAACCATGATTACTCTCACAGTGGTACTTCTTACATTAAGCATTTATGAAATACCATACTTGTGTCTTATCAATCTTGAAGTATTTGAGCAGTAACATAATTAAGGATCTACTACTGTGAAACAGCCAAACTCAAACAAAAATGAGGGCTGCTCTGAAAATAAAATCTATTTTATTAATTTGAGCCAGGATGTCAGAGGCAGTCGTTGGTAGTAGAGGCTGAAACTTTCTGCCAATGCTGTTAGATTTTGCTGCCATGCAACAGATGGCAGCAGAGGGGCAGTCTGACAGAATGGCACCTGACATGGAAATATGTGTGAATTGAAGGGATGTAATTGAATCCCCCCCAGGTAGGAAAAAATGCACCCATGGCCATTCACTGATGCTTGCTGAACATTTATGGAGACCAAACAGTGGATGTCAGTACAGTGAAAGCTGGGCAGTATTTTCCTAGCAATTATGTCATTATAGCATCTCTAAAACAGTGAGTCACTTCTATTTGTGCAGAGATTTATGAGTGCAGCATGCGGACTCCTGTTCATTGCTGGCAAAAAATGCATAGCTAATGGTGGGGACTATGCTGAAAGAGTGTTATGTAGCCAACAATTTGCTATACCAAATAGTGCCCTGATGCTCTTTTTGTGTGTTGTAGTTTCCATGGAAATAAGTAGGAAATAAATTACATTCGGAGCAACCTATATATATATATATATATATATCTCAGTCCCCCATACTTTCACTTCCATACAAAAATTATCTTTCCTTCCTTGCTCAAAACTCAGAATTCACTGTATTTCTCTATCACTGACATTCACTATAGTCTTCAAGGACATTGCCTGAAAGATTTCAGAAGTACAGTCTGCACACAAAGCAGACTTTTAAAATTCAACTAAATCATGGAATTAGAAGAATTTTTAAAATTGAAAAAAAAAAATCAAATTCTAAAATCCCATAAAGATAAAGCCTAGATTGGTATCCAAACAAAGTAGGTTGCACGTGGCTTGCAGAGGAGTGTTCAGAGATGTCTTCTCATCTCAGAGTGTGATTTTTTCATTAACTATGGGTTGAAGGGTTTTTGAGCTACATGGAATATAGATGCATCCAAGAACAGCTTTGCAGATACCACTGCAAATTACTTTGGGCTACAGAACAAACTGGCTGTGATCTCTTAGGGCTCTGACTTTTTACCTAGGATTAATCCTCATATCCTCAGTTATGGAATCTGCAGATCTGCCTGGCAACTGTACCCAGGTCATCTTATTAATTGCTGCTCAGCCCTTCACACTCCTTTGCAACCGGTTCATGCAGGCAGCTGGGTGGGGATACTGGAGACGCCCCTGAACCTCTTGGGACTTGCTCCTTACCCTCTCAAAGGGACCACACACACGGAACAAAGAGGTGGCTGGAGCCACTGAAGGTCTCAGTGCCCAAGGGAAACCTATTCTCTTTAGGAAGATAAATGACACAGGAGAACCATTGCCATGAAAGGGGGCCTTCAGCTCTACCATGCTTCCTCCTCTTCCTTCAGAACTGGGGCAACTCTTGGCCATATTTTGATCACCATGGGATATTAGAATGACATCACTACTTGGCCTCCTGATGTCACAAGTCATCTCATAGACTTTGTTCTAAACCCTTTAAGCAGGGGGACCCTGTAGCCAGAACTCCAGCCACTGAGCAACAGATGACCAGCAGTGACTTTACTTCTAAGCTGTCTTTTCTGCCAAGGAGAGCAAGATGCTCTCTTGCCAAGATAAGGCAGCTGATGGAGAGGCTCCACACCAAACTGATGAAGGTGGACCTGCCCAAGAACGATGAGGAGCCCATGGAATTGGATCTGCCTTCATCAGGGCAGAACCGTCATCAACCAATCGCTCTCAGGCAGCGCTAAGGAGACCCAGCCCCACCCCTATCATCACAGGAACCCAGCATCCTGTCCAGCTCCCCTCAAATGGCGAGCTCAACCTTGGCACTGAACCTCTTGTCCTGTAAGTTTACCAATAGCCAAGAGAGCCCCAACTTCAGGACCACTCTGTGGGATGCTCATGGGACATCCATTTCCTCAGTATTCTTCCTTCAGCAGCCAAGCCTCCTATGATCCCATCCTTCCTGTTCCCACCCCCCTTCCCTCATCAGGACTTTTCTTCTGCAGCAAGAGGAAGAAGAGAGGGCAGGGACTGGCATCTGCTGGGCTGCTGTGCTGAGCAGCAGTGTACCTGAGCTGCCTGGGGCTGTGGGGAGCTGCCAAAGTGACAGAAGTGGCTGTTCCTTAGGAGAAGCAAAAGACTTTGGTTCCCAAAGGAAAAAGGCTGAAGTGCAGCATGAAGGACTTATTTTCAAGACTGGAAAAGAAACAATTAAAAATAATAAAAATGAGCAATACTAAAAAAACAAATGCACAAGAATAACCAAAACAATAAATGGTCTTGTTTTTTGGAACTCCAGACTCTGCATGTAAATTCCTGCATCCCCTCCTGGTCTCCCCAGTATGGGAAAGACATTGCCAGGTGGGGTGAGGCCTCAGCCAGGGGCCTGGAGGGGTTGGGGAGGGGTCAGGGCACCTGGCATCCCTGGGCAGGCTGAGGGAGCTGCCTTCAGTCAGCATTAAGGACAGAAGGCAGGGGGGTTCTGAATGCTACCTACAGCTGCCTCCTGCTGGGAGCATGGAAGAAGATGAAGCCTGGCTTTTCTCACAGGTGCTCAGCAGTGAGAAATGAGAAATAAATAAGAGGCATTACTTTCAGAGTAACCAACAGTTCCCTGATTGATGGTTCATTTTGTCTCACAGAGGAGCCACTTCATCAGAAAGGCACCTAAGATGTCCAGGCTCTAATGAGCAGTAATGTCTCACTTGGTTTGATTTTGAGGGTTAGAATTTGTGCTCAGAAGGCTTTTAGGCTTTAGGATTTTAGGTTTTGCACAGCAGTATTCACAGGGGACATCTCTGAATCAGAACTTACCTTGATAACATACTGAAAATCATGAAATGAAATCCTAACTGCCTCCTCATTACCCAGACAGCATCTGTCTGACTTCTCAACCCAAGGAACGTTCCATCCAGTGGATACAGTAAGTGACTCCCGGCTTGTGCAGCTCACCAACCATAGGACAAGGATCTGCAAAATCAAATACGCTATTTACTGAAATATCTAAAAGCACAGTTGCTGACAAAAGCCTAGTCTTATGGCTTTGCTTTTCAGGACTCTTAAAAGTGTGAGATTATTTTTACTCACAAAACGCCTTTCCTTCATCTCTGCCATGACATCCCTGTCCTAAATAGCTGAGCTAGTTTTGCTGGAACTCTCAACAAAAATAAGTATTTTTGGTAGACACTGGAAAAAAAAAAATGGCACAGCCAGAAAAGAGAAAAGCTGAGGACAACTGAAATCCCTGGGAAATTCTTGCATAATTTGATCTAAAGCTACCCCTGTGACCCCCATTTCAATTACCGTTCCTCTTCAACTAACTGAGGATAACATGAGATAGAATTAACCCGTTTAGAAAGCAGAGTAAATCACAGTCATCAGGCTACAGTGCTTCATTAAGTAAGCTATCAGCTTTCAAAAAAAAAAAAAGAAAATGAAAACGTTCTTTCAAACAAAACAATCCTGAGGGGACATTGTAGCATCAGCGTTACAAAACAAGCGACTGACATGATAGACAGGTACAGGCTTTGGTTATGAGATCCTCCTCCACAGCAGGGTGCATACTCCTTGTAACTGTGTCAGATCTCGCTTGCTAAAAATACACGGTGCTGCTCAATGCTGTAAAGAGGGCATGGGACTGAGAGCAGAGTGTGGGAAGGGACGTGAAGCTGAAGAGTCCACTGGTGACTTGCAGAAGTGAAGGAATGCTGGAAAAAGCATACAGGGTCTTGTAAGATGAAGATGATTATGGACCGAACTGCAAGTAGACTGAGGATGTGAAGGAGAAAAAAAAAGGGAAAAAAAGAGTCAGATGGTAATTCCTGCTAAAGAACTGCCTAAATTTCTACATGCATTCATACTTTCAAGAACTGGGTCCTAAGTGGTGCGGTTATGTGAAATCTCATTTTACAAGAGACCTACGTACTTTGAAAACTGTTCCTCTCTCTGAAATTACACAAAGGCGTTCACGTCACGCTATACAGTGCTTTTGACATCTGTAAGCCTAAGAGGAGATATATGCAAAACTGTCATTGAGTTTACTAGTTTTACCTTGTGAATTACAAGAATCAGCAAGTGAGTTAAACTCAGCTTTTATGACATACACAAGTGATTGATGCTCTTGTCACTAGCTGGCAGCAACACCTGCTGCAGTGAGATTTCTTTGAGCAGATGCTAGCTTGGGCCTCCAGGTGAACTGTATTGCCTCCCCATCACCGCATCCTTTGAGAAACAACTGGATAACCAGCAAAAAAACGCAAACAAGCAACTGAGAGCTCATTACAGCCTTGCTCATGCAAATATCACATGCTTATATTGCAGCAGGAACAGCTTCATAGAGCTTCTGCTGAACTACTTTAAGAAGTGAAACACTATGCATGTCTTGGAATTTACTCTAGCAGAGAAGGCAGATGTGCCATTAGTCATGTTCTAAAGACTTAAGAGAAATATAAATGATATGCAAGTTCTTACACAGATTGTGTACGCAGGCAGATTCCAACAGCGTCATTAATGCTATTTGAAGTATTTATAGAAGTGCTTTGCATTCAGCGGTGATTAAAACCAAAAAAGTATCTGTGCTTCAATTGACATCTTAAAGGGATGTTTAGAAACTTTACTAACATTTGCCCTGAGGCCCTTCCCATGATATCTCTAACACTGAGACACTGAAGGTTAATTAGTGAATATTTGTAAAAGACTTTGAAGATGAAAAGCTTTTTTTTCTTTAAATGCTAAATGCGTTGATGATGAAGGCAAGGTTTTTGATGGCTTTTTCTTTTTCCATGGTGCATTGAAGTGGTTTGCTGAGAGTCCAGTTTGGTGCCAGGTTTTCAAAGACAAAGTTACCAGCTCCACTTTGCGAGCGCACTGTCTGCCTTTTGCTACTTTGCCTCCGTGATGAACTTGTGCCTGAAGATTCAGGGGGAAGCGAGCTCAAGTGCCGTATTGCACACCACCAGCAACCACCACTGTGGATCAAACGGTAAAATCCTCCTGTTTGCAATGTTAAAATCCACCCGTTCCCCCTTGACTACAAGAAAAGTAGCTTTGAAACCAAGGGAATTGAGTCTATTGAAAAAGACCTGTGTGAGTAACTCTACAGTCAACATCACACGAATGTTCTGGGCAGCCTGCTCTGGATGCCCCACATAACAATTAGAGGTCCTTCCTACCTCAACTATTCTGTGATTCTGTTCTGCTTAGCATAATACAGCCTACCCTACCATGGGACAGATGTGACAGCAACTTTGCCATTGGCAAGTTAAACAGAACGTTCTTTTCATGAAATCTCATCCAAAACCACAATATTTAGGGTAAAGAGCCAAGTGCTAAACAACCTGCACTGTTGTTACAGCATCTTTTGTTTGCTTGAACACAAGAGCTCTGCAATAACAGCACAAATCAAGTCATATTTTCAAAGCTTTCTGCTGTTTTAAGAAACTAGCTGTTCTCTTCATTGAGCTCAGACCATTCTTCATCTACCACATGAACTTCCACAGGAACAGTAGACAGAAGTTTCCATCATACATGATAGGTTATATTTTCATATTCATTTGAAGTAGATAAAATTATTCTGCCTGCAATCTTGATATGCCTAATCTATTGAGCTTTTACTAAGCTAGGCCACTGTAGTACTAGCAAGCTTTATACTTATAAAAGTAGGCTTATAAAACAGGTTACCTTGGTATTATGATTTTGGAGCATTTACACATTTAAATATGTTAACAGCCAAGACATGAGTTTGCTTTGAAAAGAAACCAATAGCAACTATTAGACTTCATCTTGATCCCTACCTGTCTATTGGTTGGTTGATACTTCGTTTGCCTATCCTACGTCTGTATACAGAGGAATGCATCTTCCTCATAAAAAAATACCCAGAATACTATGACAGAAAATATAGCATTCCTAAGACACTTTGTACTGAGATGGAAGAACACACAAAAATGAGGATTTTCTACTGATACAAACTACCTCAAAATGAAGAACACAATGAATTTACACAGTGAAAAACAAGTTCACAGCTTTTTGCCCCAACCTGTATTAAAGTTTTTATTGTACAGAAATATGATGTTGGAAGTAATGCATTTGTACCATATAAACTGTATAATTTTCCCTCTTTTTCTTAACATTATATTATAAATTATGACTACAAATTCATTCAGCCTTAATTTCTCACTATCTGTAGAAAAGCACTGTCCATATATTTATGTCTTCGATATGAAGAGTGTTCTTATTACACATTTCAAGATAAAAATCATAGTTAACAGAAAAGAAGTCATAAGGTCATAAACTGATATAAGGCACTGCAAGTTCAGTGGATGTGAGCTTCAGGGAATACAAAGCAATGGGATCCATCTGAAGAGCTGAAACAGCCTAAGCCACAGAGAGTAACTTCTGCTCGGTGAATGCAGTTAAACCATCAAAACCACCAAGGGTGGCTGGGGACAGGCTTGCCCTCTAGTTTCCGTCAGTGTTATTAGAATTCTGCCTGTGCCATCTGATAAAAAGCCTGTATAGCAAAACTCCATTCTTCTTCCAATTGCTAATAGTGGAAAGCTAGTACCGGGAGCTCAAGGAAAAACATGCAAGAAAAAGGGCATATATACACTTGGGGTAATTCAGTTTGTAAGGAACTTAATTTTTCATTTTCTGATGCCTCTATGCAATTTCTTTTTTGTGATTCTTTGTGTGAGAGAGTATCAATTTGAGTTGTGTTTATTAAAATAGTTTGAAATCGCTGTTAATTATTAACAATCTTTCAAGTAATAGAATTTGTGTGAATATTTTGAATGATAGCCTCAATACTCAGTAACCCAGAACTCAGGATGAACTGTCATTTATGAACTCATTAAACCTCTGTGAAGTAATAGCTTCTCAGTGCAAGCAGCTTATAGGCTTGCAAAATAGGAAATTGCATCCTTCAAGGGTATATACATGCCTGTGCCCTTCTCCACCTGCTGAACAAACGTCTTTAGGTCTTTCTCCTTGCAAAGAGAACACAACCAGAACCTCTGCAAAAGTCACACACAGTGGTCTTACACATGCAAAATTAACAGGTACCTTTCCATCCTCCTCCAACGAAGAAAAGAAGTCCAGTGGACCATCTGAATACCACTCAGTCAATCAGCAAATTTGGATGCAAAAAGTATAAAAGAAACAAACCAAAGCACAGCACTTTTCATTAAAGCAACAATTCCTTCTTCCTCATTGTTGAGGATGTCAGAGCCAGTCAAAGAGCCTCTGAAATAACCTTTCTCACCTCATCCTTCCTCCTCCTATAAGGATGCTCTTCTTCTGTCCTGTCAACACCCGGACAGCCACATCAAAACCTATATGCTCCCTTCCTTCAGGCTTCCCACACCAGCCTAAATTGTTTTTCTTTATCTCAGTTTCCTACCTTTGTGTAATACGTTTACCTATCTCCCAGAGATGTAGTGAAGCTAAGTTTTTGTTGCACACTGTGAACAGCCAGTCTCACCTCTGCAGGATTACTTCAGTTGTCTCAATGTACCACTTCTGCTTCCTAGTATCTTGCCACTGGCTTCCTCAAAAACCATCTAGGTGTAAATCCTCTGAGCTGCCAGTATCCCAGTGGGCTCATCTCCTGCTTCATAATGATGCTAAGCTTCCCAGTGACCACTGTCACCTTGGGAGAAGTGCCCTGTTAGTCTAAACTACCTTCTACTGAAAGAAAGCAGCAGAAAAGCCTATGTAATTAGTAAGCAGACAAGGATGCATACAAACATAAGTTTGAGATCAATGTTACCTCTAGCATCTGTTGCCTAATTACGTATAGATCACTGCTATCTCCTCCCAAGAATTGCTTGCTGTCTGCCTGTATTTTTGCACTGATTTCAAATGCCTATTGCCTGACCTTGCCACTGCCTATCATGGGACAATGCCCCAGTACCACAATAAGAGACCATCAGGAGTATCAGCCCACTTGCTCTTCCAAAAAATGTTAACCGGCATGGTTTTGCCATACACAAGAGATATAAAACTGGTGAGAAAGCAGTGCAACGTTCAGGAGGAACACAGCTGAACTCTGACTCTCATGATGCTATTTATCCCCTCTCTAACACGTTGCAGAGACATGCCTGCTGTCCTCTGCAAATGTAAGAGGCTCCAAATAACTCGATCTTGGCACAAAGGCATTCTGCAGCTTTTGCTTGCCTACTGAGCTGATGTGTGATGGGAATTAGGTTCCTTGTCTTCGCACATCAGAGACAAATGCAGAGCCTCACTCCCTTATTACATTATAATGGTTTTAGTGATTTTTGTTATCACGTGGAATATTGATAACATCATGCAAAGCAATTAAAGAGTTAATGTTCCGGTGCTGTGGACTGCCTTTTTTGGGCATTTTGGTTCTCAGAGGGCAGGAGAGGAGCCGCATTCCCCAGAGGACGAAAGATGGAGCTCTCGGCAGGGCTTCAGCCCGCCGCCCTCTCGCTACGGAGAAAAGCGCGTGGTTCTCCTGCAGTCTGCTTTAGTAAATCACCGTTCCTCCTCAGATCGGTGCCGTCGTTTGTTTGGTTTTTAGACCCATCTACTGTCCACCTACCCTTCACCCCCCGGTTTCCTGGCTCTCCCGAGGCACCGGCCCGCAAGTCACTCAGTAATCCCGGGGTCAGGCTGGATAAGACATGAAAGGTTAACACTCTCTCCCCCTTCTCCTCTCCTTTGCCCCCCCGTGCCCCTGTCACAGATCCAACGATAACTCCAGTGAGGTAACCGTACTCTGGCATCCTTACTTACAGCTAAACACAGCATCCAGATTTCTTAGGCAAATCCCCACCGCATTCTGAACCGGAATCACTAATAGAAACAATTCTGTGTTAGCAAGATAGAAGCCAGTATGACCATTTTTTAAATGCACATGGCATTTGTTGTTGTGTTCCACAAGACCACAACTTTCCTAAAGCTGACATCCACTGAAAATAACTCTTATTTACTCTGCAAAAGGTTGCGTGTATGTTAGAAACGAAAAAGTCTGGACAAAGCATAGACCCCATCTGCAGTCTAAATACAAATCATAACCAAGAATGAACTTAATTCCCTTTGTCCTGACACAGCCTATCTGCATTATTTTAACTCATAGCATTACCTTGCATGCCATGAAGAAAACAAATAACTGAGTGTTACAGGAACGTTATACTTTGCAGGAATATGTGCCAGAGCTTCTGAGGGCAGGAGGGCATAGACATACCTGCTTGTCAGCACCGTCATGCCCTTAGCACACACACTGCCACATCAGATGTCAGACCTCTCGTGCATGCAATTGCATTGCAGATCTGCTTAAACCATGCCATCAGAGAGAAGGATTAATTATCCATCGGATGAGTGCAGTGATCCTCTGCAGCAACAGCCCGTACTTACACTGGATTAAATGTAGCATAAACCTGTACTCCAAATAGGCTGGAAAATAAATTGCCTGCGTGAGCTATTTTTTTCCGCTTTGCTTGCTGGAAGCCTATTTTAAAGCTATGTATTTGTGCACATTTTAATCTCTTCCAGAAGAGGGTACTGCTAGCTTTTCTTCCACACCTTCCAACAACAGAACCCAGGCAGACTTTGCAGGCTCAGCTTCTTTGCCAGCCTCGACGGCTGCACGTGTTTTCTGCACCTCTCCCCGACGGGTTGTCCGCAGAGAACAGCGTGGTCTGGGCCTGGAGGATTTGGCACCCCTACAAGAGCTGCCCCTCTGGCATTCCTGGTCTACCCAGAGCAGCTGGGTCTTCACAGGCAGCAGCAGAGGCTGTTGTGCTTATTATGCACCACCACACAACACACGCGTTATTTGTGTTTGATGATTTAGCAATTAGGCAGAAAGTGATACAGCCAGCTACAATCCCTGTTAACTGTACACTGGCTGGTTAAGAGTGCTAAAAACACAGCTAAATAAAAGTTGTTCGTAAGGCAAGAATAGCCATCTCCACTGTCATCGTTGTTCACAGCTGAGAAGGACAGGATCCACTGAGATCTTACATAATGTTGTTTCAATTGGAAAAATTCACAGAGTGGAACGGTGATAGAGGAGCCTAACAGCAAAGGAACTAGAGCAGATGAATGGCGTTACAAAGAAAAAATGCTCACCTGTCTCCCAAGACCTAGGCTCACAGCACAGACTTCACAAAGAACAGATCACCAACCAGAGAGCCTTCCCCACCACAGTCAGCCTTTAAATGGAGTCTAAGAGAGGTGCAGCCAGGCTCCACCCCTTCCTATCACACAGCTTAATTACCTTCACTTGTGCTCCCAGGGCTGACTGGGTCCTTTCCCTGGTTCTCCATCAGTGGATCAGGATATGACTCAACAGTTCCCATACAAATCCGTACGTCTATGCCCAAAAGGAAGAAATGAGAAAGAAATGAAAGGTGTAAATTAGCCCACATGGTACTGGGTACAGAAGACAAACACTGCTATTTCTGAGCTGGTTCAGTTGCACAGCACAACAGTCCCTGGGGTTAACACATGCATTAAATGATACTTCTCTCTTCAGAAAGAAAAGAGGTTTTAAAGCAAAAGCCTTTCTGAAATAAAAGCTCTGATGTGGAACACCTCAAATATGGTACTTACTAGAGAGATGTCAGTTCCCTACAAACAAAGCACCTCCTGGGCAGGAGGTGGCCTTGGTCTGAGTCTGTCATAGGCGCTGTGGTAGCGACTCTGACCGTAGCCACGGTTTCTATTGGCTGTCCTGGAAATTTCTTACAGGATTTGGTGTAATTGTTGCAGGTTTGGATGAGATCCTTAAAGGCTCACTTTGCTCTTTTCCTGCTTTGAGTTTGGGAATAGTGAAAGGTGATGTCTGATCAGTGCTGATGAGAATAACGATGGAAGGACGTGGCAGAGACTTGCCTTCCTCTCCTTAGATAGCAGTTTTCTGTATCTTACCTTAACCAGGGAGATAAGGGAATTAGAGAATACTAATAATCAGGGAATAAGTAGGAAAACACAACAGCCGTGTTTCTTTGGCTGTCCTTTTTTGTCCCTTTGCACCTTTTGTCACTTTTTATGTGTCAGGCTTTTGAACTGAGATCAGTGGAATCTAAATGTTTATTCTTCCCAAGCATCCACACATTTCTATACCCACCTCATTCTTGATTTTGAATTTCCTGTCTTCCAGTGCTTCAGCAGAAGGATTATTCCCCACCAGTGTCTCCACCTCTTTGGGTAATGCTGTGCCTTTGTTTTTCTATCTGTGAAGTACAGAGAAGTGTATTCCTGCCCAGTGAAGAAGACTTCTGAATCTTCACAGAGTGTATCTCAGTTTCCATTTCAAGTTAAAAATAGTAATACTAATTTATGCAGAATCTTAATTGAGCACTGAAAAAGAAAAAAAGAAAAGAAAAAAAGCCTCCAAGCAGCAGATTTATTTAATTACTTTTATTAAAATAAAAATATCATGCATTAATACACATTAGACATTTCTGAGAACCAGTAATATTCAGACTACGTAAGTTCTGCATAAAGTAAGTTGAGCTGGTAAAACATGCAGCCTATGTGTTGGAAGGGGACTGGGTGGAAAGATGAAAATGAGAAAGGTGCTGTAGTGGTTTGTGGTTTTTTTCTTTTCTTTTTTTTCTTTTTTTTTTCCCCCTCTGTACAAAATTAATCTCTAGAGAGAACAAATGATTTAGTTTACTAATGATGACACCAGGGACTTATCCAGGCTGAGTGTCTACTGTCAATTCTAGATCCTCTCTACTGTACACCCAATGTATTTTGCTGTGTTTATATCACAGATCCTGCAATTCTTTTTGTCTACTGCCTGTTCCACCACGTGGATAATTAAATACCAGTACTTGGGGGACCTTGAGGCTTTATTTCATTTGCTTTGATAACAGAATTTATCCTTTTTGCTAGAGTAGTACAATAATACAACTGTTTTTCATGTGTGTGACTCTAATTGAAACTTTCGACTTTCCTTTCCATGGAGTTGTGCTGTGTTGCTGTTGATTATGAAATTCAGAGTTGTTCATTAGTACAGCTTTATATGCCAAATGCCACATGGATGAGAATCTGAGGGATTGCTTTGACTGTCCTTCTGCTTTAGCCATAAAACTGAAGTGAGAACCTGCCATGTATTTCTGAGAGAGCAGCTTTTCTTAGTGCCCCGATAAGCAGCACCATGTCTTTTAAATTACACTTCCAATGGTCGCAATTGTTAGCTGGATTTTTACTCACATTATGAACTCCTGCAAAGACTACTGAAGAGAGGAAAGGTTCTGTTATTAGCTTCACTAAGCACTGGATAAATCCCCTAGGTGACTGCTCTAACAAAAATCTAAGTCCACCGAAAAAAAATCCCTAATGTGATTTCTTCTCTGGCTACAAACGCTGCAAGCTAGCCACTGATTTTTGCCCCCCAAATACAACAGTATATCACAACAAAAGTTCTCAACAAATTAAAAACAAATAAAAAGAATAATATACACCTCATTTTTTCTCGCTCAATATACAAACAATCTTTGATCAACAGTATAAACCATTAAACCATATAAAAGTCAAGAGTTTCTTATTGTACAAATAGTGCTTTCATAGTTGAGTAACTTTACAATGCAAGGGTACCATCTGTATCTACGGATATATTGCTTGATAGTTCACTAAAACATTAAGACATTATTCCTTATAGTCAATTGATTGCATCAGTACAAAGCAGCCTAAAATGGGGCAATAGATCCATAGGATCTCTGGTTATCAAAATCACTCAACGTTAGCCTTGTTTCATACTCTCATTGAAATCAAGTTTAACATCCCATTCATTTCAAGGGGAACAGAATTAGGAATGTAGGATTAAAAAGAAACTTAGGTATGTAAGCCAACCCTCCTATCACAGTAGACAACTACTTCACACGTCCCTTTCATTAAATATAAGGATAGCATCGATGTTACTTGAAAATCCACAGTTTTCAGTTAGATTGTGAGAGGTTAGGAGTATGGTTTGGCTCAATCCCAAGAGCAACTGGAAAATGATGTACCGTTCGGCTACATAAGAAAAAAAAATAATCAGCAATTTGATAGGTAACAGGTGTGGTTTTGTGTTTTTCACCTTATTAATCAGAAAATTCATTACTTCGAGGAGAAAGATACAGAGAGACCACATTGCATCCCGACAGTCCCATGGGCAACAAAGCTGAAGCATGCAGGAGGACAAGAGCAAAGGTGACGGAACACCAGCCCTGGAACTTGCCGAAGGTATTCTGCCTGCTGACTTCAGTGATGCAATTAACATGTAGCCAGGTCCTCAGTTCTCTCTTTTTCTTCAGGAAACTTTTTTTTTTTTCTAATGCTACTGAGGGTTTCCTTCTCCACTAACTGCAGTACAGCCTATTGTGTCCGCAGTCTCTTCTCCCAGTCTCATTTCACTTTGCATGTAGAGGAATGAGAGGTTTACGTACAGTACCTATTGCTGATGTGAATGAACCACGATTTTCAGTCCACTAGGCTTTGGTAACACAGGTGATCTGCAAATACACACAACGCCCAACTAGGGAGGATGTGTGACAGAAAGTAAATCCTATTGTGGAAGTGTCGTGATTGCAACTTCTCCACGTAATTAAAGTAATGCATAACACAAAGTGTTTTCATTTTGAAGTCTCACTGCCTGCCTACACACTTACTCACATAAAAGGCAGTTATCCAATCATGTCTCATCATTGTATTTTTTCCTAAATCTGAGCCAAAATAAAATGTAGTTGTTTCTTTTTTTCTTTCGCGTGTCCTTGTTTAGCACTGAATGGAAAATGAATCAAAATTGAGCAGAGGTTATAGATCTGTCCCTGAAGTGATATCTGGTTCTGATGTTTGGTTTTCTATGGACGGGCCCCAGTGACTTGTGAAATCACAGTGATGCTCTGGCCAGTCCTAATGAAGGATGGAGATAAGCAGCTTTTACTTGTAATGAGATAGTGTGGAAGTGGTGATTAATACCCTATTTCTTTAAAGCAAGAAAACAAGACATTACATCTTTGGTCCTAATGCAGCTTATTAAAAAAGCTTCTTAAAAAGTGTCATGTTCTTCTTTTTTATAAACTTTATTTTTCTATTATTTTTTAAAAAGTCTCCTTAAAAACTTGTATGTTGGAACAAAGAGATAAAAACTTACAAAAAGGACACTAGAAAATGATTCCAAAATAGAAAATTGATTCAGTGGTGATAAAACATTACAAAGCATTCTTGCCAAGTGTTACATGCAGAGTTTGATGCTTCATCAGCATGTGGTTTTCATCAGGAGGGAGGACACAGGTACGTTTTCATACTTTGTCCTGGTTCAGACTACATCTCCCAGAGAAGCACGGACAGAAATAAAAGCTGGCATTTTGTAACTCCTCATCTGGAGAGGCAGTCCTACCAATAGAAGATGCTGGAACACTGAATTGGAAGAATGACTGCTTGTCTGGAAATGCCAAGTTTCTCCTTGGCACCCTGGAGCACCCCCAGACAGCCTGAGGACACCGCAGACACTGCGTGAGGGCACAGGCACTGCCACAGCCCCAGGTACACCTCCAAGCCTCCTGAAGCACAGAGGCTGAGCCCTGTTTTCTGTACAGTCTCTCTAGAAATACAGAGGACTTCACTCCAAGGTGGAAGCAGGGAGAGGAGCCGTTTGTGTAGCTATTCCCACCCATGCCTGCAAGAACGATCCACTGCAAATTCGGCAGCTGTCTCAGATAGGGATTGGCTGTCTGTGCCCTCAGCCTGGCACTACTCTCCCCTTCCTCTCAAGTAAACCCCAGGAGTATATTTTATAATGCATTATGTAGGAGAACTCCCAAGACGATTTCCTTTGCAGCAGAAGAAAACAACCCAAGACCCAAGTGAAATAAAGTGCACCAACACCGCGCACAGATTGCTGGAGAACATCAAAGTAACATGAAGATTCTTGACGTGACTTGCATTTTCATATCCAAGCATGCAGTGCTTAAATCATTATTTCAAATAGTTTGTCACTAACTGCTGCTTTACGATTGCGAGACGCTAACTGGTGAGTGGTGTCATTTTGCCTTCCATGAGAAATACGGTGAAAACTGAGGTTTTATTTTCTGGATTGCAAAGTGTCTGTTAGCTTCTACCAGTGGCTGTGGCCTGTTACATTGCCCTGCTTAGCTGTGTTTTTAAAATCAGTGTTTTATACCCACATATCCTGAGAGACAATGGCAGTGCTTTCAAGTTATTTTTGGATGCTGATATATGTAAGCTGTCGAGATGCAGTGCCTCTGTTTTTTTCTAGCATTTAGAAAATAAAATTCTAATATTTAGCTTCATACAAGTTGTAAGCCCACAACTTCTCTGTCCCATTCAATAGCCTGCACTTCGTACAACGCTGCATCAGCAAGGTGCCTGTGAAAGTGCTGCCTGACCCAGCTTGGCTTTACCAGCACCTATGGGGCTGCCTGCTGTTACACGGTCAGTGACCTGCAGTGGAAAGACGAAAAAAAAAGCAATGCAAAAAGCATTTCAGCTGCTTATTGATTATTTTTTCAGTGACAATTGTTGGGTACCTTGCTAATGCATGTTACCCAGAAGCACTACCCTGTGTAGCACCCATGCCTCCAGCAACAACCATGCAGCTGCACAATCTCATTCACCCCAGTGCCACTGTATCTGCCCCTCAAGGCACTGCCCCCTTTTTTTATTATTATTATTATTATTTTTTATTTTTATTTTGCTGGCTTTTTAATCATTGCTGAGCTGCCTATTTACAAATCATGGCTTAAAGGGTGCATATTTAGTGGAATTATTTCACAACGCAGCTAATCCCACAAATCTGGAGTCTTCCTGTATGTTTTTAACAAGAGCTAAAGCCTCTTTCCTACTGTTCTCTTAAAAAAAAAATATATATATATATATATAAATAGTTTTTAGATGTATTTCCCTGTTCCTAGTATTAAGTCTCTAGTAAATTCCTCCTAAACAGCTTTAGAAGGGCAAACAAACTAACCAGTATTGAACAATTTTAATGCTACATCACACTGGTTATAGATATCGCTCCTTCTTAGTGGCTTTCTTGTTTTGGATGACAGATTAAAACATCGATACATTCTTCCATGTAATGCTGTTGGAAATTTGCTATGGGAGGACATGCACTGCATGATTTTCTAGTGTTCTGCTTGGAGACAGAACAGATTTAGTGAAGTGAAAATTATCTGTGCTTTCTGTTAAAATACATTTTGGTTTTATTTACATTCCTCTTGAGGTGGTGGGTGGGCAGAAAAGCACTGCCTGTGCTTTTGAGAGCAGCAGAGCAAATGTGCTCTCAGGAATGCAAGGAGAAATCTGCCACTAGCTGGACGTGGGAATTCAGTTTTGGTTATTGTTTTAAACACAAACCAGCAATAATCAAAGTCAGGCACTGCATTCCCCATAGCACTGTGGCTGGGACTCACGTCTCAGTGACACAAATCTATGAAAAAGCAGACCAGGAAAATCTTTGGATTTTGACTAAATACACTTTTCTACCTCAAACTGAAAGGCAGGTGATGAACTACAGCACACACAGGAGCTGCTGATGCCTTTTTCACTGCATTACATATAAAAAAGATCATTTCACATGACCACCCTTTCACTCCTCAGTACATCTGTAAAACCAATGTTCTAAACTCGATGAACATGCCTCTGATTTCCGAACTAATGGTTTGATTAAAACTGCACTGCTGCCAAGCTGCTGGAAAGTCACACTTTGGGCATTTCACTCCTACTGCCTTCATAGGGAAATATCATTGCTAGAGGAGTTTTAAGTTTTGTAACATGGAGCCCTTGAAAGAGTACCTGCTTTGGTTCCAGTGACTGACACGCTGTCAGCATGCAGAGTATTTATACTGTTATGTTAAAATCTTAACCTTGGCTAGGCTGCCTCTTCCACACTGACAACAGAAGCCTAGGCTGGGTATTTTGAAGAAGCAGTGAGAAGCTGCGTGTTTCATAAGAGGTAGGCAACTTTTTCCACCATTCTAGATCACTCTTCCTTTTCTGAACCCATGCTCACTGACCCTCCTGCGTTGTTTTAGGGTGCGAGGTCTCCCCACAGGGAAAGGTGCAGTGAAGCAAACAGCCCCAGTCTCTGCCCTGGCATGATACATATTCTGCCTTCAAGTGAGGAAAGCACTAACATGGGCATGACCATTTTCTTTGCCAAATGTAAGCAAAAAGATTTCTGAGTCTCTAAAAGGGACTACTTGCTAGATCTACCTGTGTTTCTTGCCTTACTGAAGTTTAATTTAGTATCAGTCTTCCTGTCTGTCTCATGAAGGCTCCAATTTACAACCGTCTGCATTTCCCTGACATTTAATTAGAGTCTGCTAAACGTTATTTGACACTTCATTTTTCAGTTATGGCAACATCTTGAACAGTTTTGTTGAAGAAGAGAGGCATTTTGACAACTCTACAACAGCATAATACATCAGAAAAACGCCCTGTGTTTTACCATCAGAAAATAGATGAGTGAGTGCTCTGTAAAAATGTACAAATTACTGTGAGCTGCATTCCTCCTGTCAGTTTTTAGCAGTGGCGGTCAGTACGTGATGTGTCTTGCCATTCACTCCTCGTGTTGGTTTTCCCCAGAATAATCTGCTTCATCCTGCCATGGACAGAATCTCCAATACATCCACCAGATGCACTTTTCCTGTTCATGCCAAAATGCAGGACGTGGAGCCAATTTGTAAAAATCCTGTGGTTTGGAATAACTATTTCTGTTCCTGGACCTTTGGAAAACTATTTAGTAACATTGTTTTTCTTCCTGCTGGTGATCTGAGCATCAACTAACAGACAAGCAGTACAAGCATCTGATCTTGTAAAAGATCCAAAAACTCTGTTAGAAACATTTATAAAAATACACATTGTAGAAAGAAATTTGACTGTACAGAGTGTACAGCTCACAGGTTCATCCCAGAGTGGCTTCTTACCATGCTACCATTTGAAAACGAAAGGAATGCATCCATATTTTTTCTGTACAGGAAGGTCCCGCTCCATTTCAACACACATCTCAGTGCAGGGTATGGGCTTCAGCTATACATGGAAAAGGGCAAGAAAAGACCCAAACTGTCCTGTGGGATTGGCTTTGCAGATTCAGATCGCGTGCTGAAGTGTGCTTACTGATGCATTGTGGTTGCCATTCGCGCTGAACAGTTTTTGCTCTTGCAGCAGCCAGGCAGTTCACCAGTCTGGCTTGTCTCACTGCAAGAAGAAATCCTCTGTGGTCATGCTGAAGCTTCAATGTATTCACTTTTTGGTGCTGCTACCCTCAAGTACTCTGGGTTTTCTGCTGCAGGAACTTTCAAGAGACCGTTAGGTTTTGTTTCATTTGGTAAAAAGTCCTGCTGGTAGTCAGGATTGTCCAGATTTATTTGATGATTGCCTGACTGGATCCAGTAAGGAGAGCTCTCAAAAGCTGTTTTGGCCTGTGGGGACTGGTTAGTGTTGAGATATTCAGGGTTGTCCACAGCTGTGCTGTGGGAATTCTGGTAGCTTGAGTCCATGGGGAGCTTTGAGTTCGCTGTGAGAGAGATGTTGTTGTAGATTGGATTCTGGACCATAGCAGTAGATGGTTTCTTGGGCATCAGCTGGTTTACATACTCTGGAATTAAAAACAAACAAACAACATAATGAAAGTGATGAGTCTTAACTGATCAAATGGTTTGTGAATGAATAGCCCTAGGATGGAAACATAGGAGAGGTACTTACCCGGAGCAGGCAGGAAGCCATCATCTATGCTCTCCTCCAAGAAATTACCTGTTGGGTCTGAGCTGTACCTCTGGACAAAGCTGTCTTCCCTCACAGGGTGCCCCTGCTAGGTTGGAAATGCAGAAATTCAGTATTACAGGGCTTGTTTTGTAGAAGCTGACTTGCATAAGTGAGATATAAAAGTAGGGAGGGGGGATTCAATAGAAAAGTGGTCACACAGCTGCTACTCCTTTTTTTTACAAGTCATTCCACTTACCCCATTTCTGTCAATGCAGGTTGTAGCAGAATTGTTGCTAGTAGCGCTCTTTTGAAAAGAAAGAGAGAAAATACAGGTACTGTGAGAAACAGTTCACTCTCTCATTACTTCTTTTTCTTTTGTTTTCAGAGAGGAAAAGCTTCATACCAATGAACTGAGGAGGGGAGTCCGAGATGTAGAGGGGCTGTTGAAGAAGCCCTGGTGTGGGACGAGATACTCATCTGCATCCACAATGTCTTCCATGTCCTCCTCCTCCATCAGGGTGCGATAAAACTTGGAATCTGTAGGGCTGGGCAAGTGCATCCTTTCATCTCCCTGTGAGACAAATCAGAGCGAGAGAGGATTTGCAGAATTCCTTCAAACCCTCACTATCTGTACAATCTGGACCTGCAACATCCATGCTGCTGTAAAATATCTGCACTTTTGTAATATTTTTGGAATATTCAAACTATTCCAACTCTGTCAGCCTTTCAGGGCTTCAGTATGTTATTGGGCATGGACAGGGACCAGTATGAAGAAAATATTGGCCAGTCGTGAAATTCTGTGAAAGTCTGAAAATCTGTGGTTCTAGCTGAATGTGTTAAGACCTGGAAGGCAAGAACTGTCCTTAAATTATCAGCATGTGCTAGAAATTATTCGCAGTGTATCTTCTCAACTCACGCTGTTACTGAGTGTAAGTTCACATTCTGCCACAAACAGCTATGCTGTTTCATCATCAGTGCCAGAGAGGACGTTCAAAATCTATTCTACAACTGCTCTTGTTTTCCTAAATGGCTTCTCTTTCCACATCATGTTTCAGCAAACATCACAGGAAATAATCCTTCACTGGCAAGGAGATAAACAGACTACCAGATTCAGCTCTCTGATTCTCTAAAACACAGAGCTCTGCCATTTCAGTCAGCTTTCACATCCTCACACCGATGTCATCTGTGCTGGATCTTTTAGCTTGAAGTAAATGTCAACATAGCAACATTTTTTGCTGCATCACCCAGAAGTGGTGTGGGCAGGACAAATTGTTTTGCCTCAGAAGGAAGCAAACCGTGGGAACATTAGCCTGTGTAGCCTGGCATCTTTAAAGTGGAAAACTCATCCAAACCAGGAATTTGATTTCCTATTCATCATTACTCATTCTGGACCAGATATTAAACACTTATTAGACATGTTGCTACCACTGTGTTTAGTACCTGTATAACAAGATAGCGGGGAGGGTCACGAGCCATTTTGGAGAACTCTGCAATCAGCTCACGGAACTTGGGACGGCTGTCTGCGTCAATCATCCAGCCTGAAGGGACGGCAGGGAGAGCAGTGCACAATTGAAATTGTTTCAGCAATCAGACACAGAGACTGAAGTGAAGTGTAACAGCTACAAGAGCAGTGCTATACAAGGTAAGAAGAAAGCAGCTGCTTGTAAGTGATCACCATAAAAAATTAATTGTCCAGACACTAGCTGGTGTGAATGTCAGCATGTAAGAAGTACAACCTGGCAGTTTGGGAAGCATGAAGGAGGCAGTAAAGTCCCAAGGCCAGACAAGCTCCAGCCTAAGCCTGTCCACTTTCTTCCTGGCTTGTCTTTGCTTGGACAGAAGGTCCTACGATGTGACAGTAAGGAACAAGACCTGAGGACAGCTAATGGGGGTCAGTCTGGATCAGTCTAAACTTCTTGAAAGAAAAGAAGCCAAGTATTTTCAGCAGGCTCCTGCAGGTGTATTGTAATTTGCCTATTCCTTACTGCACTGCTTCATGAAATCCTGGGAAATCTAAAGCGGAAGACTTGCAATTTTCTACCTCGTACCAGATATTTTCTAAAATTTACATCTACAAAATGTTTTGAAAGATTAACCATACTTAAGTTGTATTTAATTAGTAAATGAACTTTAACTACAGCTTAGGGTGGATCAATGATGGAAGAGATTTCTAATATTGATAGTGGTGGCTTTACGTGTGAGATGACTTAGAAAATCCACCCTTTCTGATATCAACTAACAGATGAGGTGATATATAGACACGTGTTTAAAATGAGAAGTAAGAAAGATTAATCTTAGTATGTCTGAGAGAAGTCATAAGAAGCAGCTTATCCAAGGCAATGGAGGAGCAAAGTGACGATACACCATCTGAAATCTGCACTGGATAAAATCTCATCAGTGCCAGTGGCTTTTTGTCACGCTGAAGATATGATGTCATGCTAAATTCTTCCAGTGCAGTTCTTACCAATTAAAGAAATTCTTCTCACTTTAGGAGAAAATGGACCTTTTGGAAGCATGCAGCTGTTTCAGAAGCAGCATCTACTGCTTCTGAATTTATCTTCTAATTGCATGTGTTTAAATATAGTTTAAAAAATTGCATGTAATAACTTCCAACTTTTCAGTTTATGTTCTCTGCTTATAAAAGGAGATGAATGGGAATCCTAAGTTCTTTTAGACAAGAGGGCATGGCTTCAGCAGTGCCTGCACTGCAGCCTGTACACAGGGTCTGATCAGAGCAGTGAAAGATGTGCCACTGAGTCCTGTGGAAGAAGGAAGGATCAAACCCCACATTCTCATGCTCTTGCTTTTAAATTTAGTGTAATGGTATAAAAGAGGGTACTGACACTCACTGGTAGTGTTTTATAAGCAAGAGGTACCTGATTGAGTGCCTGGAAAAACGCCTGCTTTCTAGCTCTGGTCTGGAAGGGCAGTGGATGGAGCTGCCAGGACTCAGAAAATCTCAGCATTTGGAGACACACTGTTGTGCAGAGCTTTTGAAGAGCTGGGACAGGATTCTCAAAATCAGGTAGGGCTCAGGTGTCAGCAGGGTTCAGCATTGCTGAGGAGGGACTTCCAGGAGAATGCTTATGGATCTGAGCACTGCTGATGGATGCAAATGGACATGTCTGGATGTGGTTCCTTCTCACCACAGTGAGCACAGGATCAGACTCTCCTTGCACAGTGCCTTTCCCAGCACAGCAATGCACAGGCTCTCCAGGCCTACCCAAAAGTGCTATACTACAGGGATGGTGTTGTAGCACAGCTTTTATTTCAGCAAAAGCTACAGTCCGTTCCAGTGAAAAGATCTTAAATGCCACCTAGTGGGCTGCCTCTCAGCATCCTCACAAACTGTACTGGCAGGGATGCAGCCTAATCTTGGTTTAGGAAGTAAGGTTACAATTTGACATTTTAGCAGCTGACAGATGAAAAAGGGGTTTGAGATTTAGAAGCCCTTCAGTGTGCCCTACCTGACAGCATATTACTGAACTAAGGCTGAGCCTGGAGAAGTCATAGTTTTAGTTTTCTAGATGTTTAAAACCAGAGTATCAAGTCACACAGATGGTGTTATACTGATTTATACTGCCTGACATTTAAAAATAATTGACAACATCAGCCAGCAGTGTGAATGGTGAAAAACCACTAGTTGGTTGAGTTAGCGATTAACAAAATCATGCCCTCTACTCCCATCTAAGGCATGAGGCGCAGGGATGCACTCTGCCACTGCTCTTTTCATGTAACCTAATTTCCATGCCATCACCAAGAATACAACATACAGAAATGCCCACATAATGAAGACAACTGTGCCGCTTATTGGGCTTAGGAAAGCACCCACAAATCCACTGAACTCACATTTGACCATGATCATGTACACATCAATGGTACAAATGGGAGGCTGAGGCAGACGCTCGCCCTTCTCCAAGACAGAGGAGATTTCACTTGCGGGGATCCCATCGTAAGGCTTGGACCCAAATGTCATCAACTCCCAGACTGTCACACCTGCAGGGAAAGGAGAAGACAGTGACAGAAATTTGGAGGAAGCCGGGTCGTTTGCCTGGCTGTGTTTGTCAACTGAGAGAAACGCACTGACAGATCCTCATCCAGGCAAGGCACTTTTTGCCATGATGTTAAAGACACACACATTCATAAAACAGTTTGAAATCATCCTGCCTTCCTTTATTTCTTTTTAATTGCAACTAGTGTCTCAGTGTTGAACATCCCGCAGACTTTCCAGCCCCGCAGGAAAGAAAGGAAATAAAGGTTACAGACTCCTGACTCCAGCTTAGGAAGGGGATTTAAAAATGGAAGTTGCCTTTTTGTTTAAAATGGTCTCTTTGGAGACCAGCAAGAGCAGTTGTTGAAAGATGTGTAAACCATTTGCCTCAGTGTTGTTTGCTGATGACACACTCTGTGATGTAGCTATTGTGATTGTCCAGTAGCTTAGGATACAAAATAAAACTTCGGATGCCAAGATACATAAATGGATTAAGAGAACCAGAGGCTGTACTTTTTCTAAATGGATACAGCATCTGACCATTAGTACTTCGCTTCTTCCAGGAGCGTGACACCATGGAATGGAAATTTTGCAACAAATTGCTCTGAAAATTTTCCTTTCAGCTCCTTTATCTCTTGTACAAAGTATAAAATGAATGATTTTGATTGCTTTTCTTCCCTTGTTGTCCTCTCAGTACCCGGAGAGCACATCATACTGCTTGCCATTTTGCAACTACTCTGAATCGTTTTAGGCCACCATGACAAAATAAGGTTATATCATCACCTCAAATAGTGCCAGAGGAGAAACTGGAGTTACACTGACTGATGCTGACTGGCACTGTGGCCAATGGTTTTATGTCCCCCCTCTCATTTTTGGTCTTCAGCAGTTCACCACATGGAGGAGTGTAGCTCCTCTCAGGGAAGGGCTCATCATGTGGAAGCATATTCTGCATAACTTCTTACACCTCACCACTGCTCAGTTTTGTGGGAATTTTACTTAGCTGAATAGGTGATTCTGGCCCATTATTTAGGTTTAATCTCTCAATCCTCAGATAACAGGAAGAATAAAGAACTCTTTTCAATGTCACTGCAGTTGTTCCAACAGATCTACAAAAGCTGTAACTATGTCTTTAGACTCACCATAACTCCAGACATCACTTTGATGAGTATAAATTCGGTGTAAAATCGACTCCAATGCCATCCATTTAATAGGAACCTAGGAAGATCCTCAAATTAGCCATAGGATGCTGAATCAAATTTTATCAGCAACCTTTACCACCAGGTGGTGTTTAAGTCAATGATTTGGTTGTAGAAAGGGTTCAAAGAACACAATGAAACAACACAATTATTTGAGTGGTAAAGCAGGCAAGTTCTGAGTCCCTTGTTACTGTTTTCATGCTTTTTACTATGCTAGACCTGGAAGCTTGTGACATTTTTGAGCCTATTATAAATATCTCTTACAAGTTAGTTTTACCACATTTTTAACAGTTAAATTACTAATTTTTTATCTTTCTCCCGTTGTAACAGAATAAAAATCCCATCTCAGATGTTATAACAAAGAGCGATTTGTGCTCATCTGATTTTCATTTATGGTCACTGCAATATTTGCAAGCAGATTCTTGTTAATTTCTCAGCAGGACACATTCCCTTCATCAGCATGTAGTACAACATAAAGGCATGCTGAACCAAGCCTGACAGGTCTTTCTTCTGCTATAAATATATGGCATTCCCTTTCTCTTCACAAACTGCATTGTTTTATTGGTGTTGGTTATGTGATGAATTCAGACATGCTTTCATTTTTATTGTTTTTTAAATAACCTTGTTTTTTTTCCCAGACATTCAGGGTGGGAATTTCAAAAGCCCTTGCTGCTCTGCTACCTCTGCTCCTACTGCAGTCACACTGGCCTGATGCTGCTCTGGCTGTGCTCAGCAGACTTCCACAGGCTTCAAAAGCAGAAAGCTGAGACTGCAGCTGAGCCTTCTGAAAAGCCCACTTTTTTTTACCTATTTTTAACATAAAGGCTCATGCACGAGCACACGAACAACACACCAACAAACACGCCATGGTTCATCCTCCAGTGCCTTGTACCTTGCCTCCCTCTGCGTGATACTCCTTCTCATCTGCCCCAAGCAGCTTTGCCAGCCCAAAGTCTGTGATTTTCACATGTTGTGGAGTCTTAACAAGGACATTCCTGGCAGCAAGGTCACGGTGCACCAGGCGACGTTCCTCCAGGTAGTTCATTCCCTGCAAAACAACAGACTGGTGGTAGGCATCTTGCTCATATACTTTGGGCTTTGACACAGAAATAAGTCACCAAGCTTCAGCTGCTCTATGGTAACTGTATACACACCACCATACACACGTGCTAACCTATTCCCCTTTCAGAAAGATTTGCTGGTTTGAGTTCTGTGATGCTGACTGCAGGATGAAGGTATGCACTATGCAGAGAAGGAGGCAGTTACGTTACTGTCTTCTAGTAACCTTTTTGTGGGTCTGTATTCAAATGGAACCATGGAGAAATAAGGAATGGCAGGAGGTATAGCAGGGGATGTGGTTCCTCTGGGACTTTGTTCAAGACGTATAAAATCAGCACAGTACTGTCAAATGAGTGGGCAAACCCATCCTTCAGCTCTGGTTGTGCAACTCCTACGACCTCAAGGTAGCACAGCAGAGATGGTGACCATCACCATCCTTATTCACACAGGCAAACCCCACTGGGAGAATCTAGACACAAACGGCCCGGGAGAAGAGTCCAAGCAAAAATAAATTCATTATTCAAAGCTGCCAGTTCTGTGCCTTGTTACAATGAACTCTGCCTTTTCACTGATAGCAATTAGGCTTCTCTGCAAACACGATAAAAGGAAAAAAGTTAAAAAACCCTCATGTAATGGCTGAGCTCAGAGTTGCACCTATTTTCAAGTCCTCCTTGTAAAGGCAGGTTCTTCTGGTTTCAGTGCCACAGTATACGTGCTTTTTGGGTTCAACTGCTCCCAAGGAAGAACGGACTTTTCTCTGGACTGACTTACAGATCTCTCAGACAGATCAAATTGCTAACTGCGCTGGTTTGATTTTTAAGGCAAGATCCTAACATCTGCCTCTCTGACCATAGAGTTAATTCTTTGTTCCCTCAACTCCAATCTTGTGGTGCATGGAATTAAATAAAAACATGATTTCTATGTTTCCTGTGAGATCCTTTCTAAAAACCATAATTATTCCCAGTCCATAGGTTTCTGCTGGCAGTAGATTACATGCTTGTATTTTTACAAAGACAGAATTAATTTAAAAAGTGCTTCTAGCCTACAAAATTAACACCAAATGAGCAAAATTTGATGACAGGGCACTGGAGGGAGTAATTCCCTTCTGTATTCCACCCCACAGTTAACCTGGACCACCAGTGAATCTTCCACTGCATTTTCTCAGCAGAACTTCACCCCTGTGCTTAGAGCTGCTTGTGTTGCCAAAACAAACCACCCAAACAGACTGGCACCATGCCACGGTGAGCATGCATTTAATTATACAAATATATCTTTAATGAGCAGAGTTGAAGAAAAAAAATCTCGAGCTACCAATAGAAAACTGACTATCTTAAAAAAATCACAAAATCTCACCCTTGTGGAGGAAACATTTCCTGCAAAGCATGTATTGCTGCAGAGACTTGTTAGGACTCAAAGCTACTGAAAAGCAGAATAGCAGTTTCACATTAAGCCATTTAAGACTGGTAGCCAAAGGACTTGTACACATGCATAAGCATATCCCAAAGATGTTGAACTGCTCAGGCAGAAAGTACAGCAGATCTTTATTTGTGTTCAAGCCTGGGATTTAAGCCATTTCTTCATCATTAAGTGTGAGACTAACATGTTCAACGTTACTTCAAAGTGTTTCTGCGCACGGTGTGGATACACTCATTTTGTCTGAAAGACATGGCTTAGTAAAACATCATGTTTGTGAAAGATACAAAGAGAAATTATTTCAAAGCTGTGAAAACAGAAACAAAAATAAACTTCACAGTGAACCTGTTTCCTTCTGTTTAGTTTCCAGACACACGTATATTGCTCATAATTTTTCTTCCCATTTTCAGAGTCAGACAAAGTCAAAATATGGGGCATGACTTCTCAGTGCAACAGAAACACCAGACACATTGGTGGGAGAAAGCCATATGCATTATTTACAAGCACTTTGAGGAGAGCTTTGGTATGGAGCAACACAAAGGAGGATGCTGGAGGTCAAGCAACACTGGAAAGGGTAAAGGTTGCTATAGGTGAATGCTGAACTGATGTGAAGAAAATCAAAAAGAAGCAACAATTGTGGATGGCAGTGTTTCAGGCAAGTGCACAACAAATGGGGTGTTCTGAGGGTCAGACTGGGGACTGATTTTGCCACCTTAAAAATGAATGAGGAGGAGGAAGAAATGAAGGGAAATGTGGCCTCTGGTTCATCATCCACGGGAAGAAAGACGAGAAGAGAGCAATAACTGGTTTCAAACAAGAGAGCAAGAGTCAGAATAATGGCAGCTCATATTACCAGTGGACACATAAACTAATTTGCTGTGGAGTGTGCTGTAAAAAATGCACATGATTAGATGAAAAGTATGTGCTGTATACTTCTGGTGAATATATTTCCTGAAAGCAAACCATGGCCAGGAGAGCCTGAGATGTATACAAGGTCTCAAGGGACCAATAAGGTGGTAAGTGTGTGGTTAACTTGGTATTACTGAAATGAGCAGCATTAAGCATCTAGACTTTGCTATCTCACAAAACAAACCTTACACAAAGTGCAGCTATTGGTTTTGCCCTATTCTTCCATAACAAACCATCTTTCACGCAGCATACTGCTGCTAAGGGTTGTCCTTCAATCTCCTTTGCTTCTCTTCTCCCTAGCTCCATGCACAGGCAGATAATCAGTTCCAGGTGTGATAATGATGTTTTATTTAGCACTGTGGCCATTTCGATTTGATCACATGCACCAACTCATTGTATATGAATTGCAAAAATCCCCGCGGTGCCTGGAATGTCTTTGGTCACAGACAGATGGTATTTATTAATCAGCAGTTTTGATCCCCAGACCACACAGATTTCAGCCTGAAAAGCCAGGGTCATTCTCCAGGGCATGCTAGAAGGTACATTTAACATTACTGTTATTTTTATATAAATATATATATATAGTATATTGCTGTACATTACTGTTTGCCTTGTGGCACAGCCCAAATAAATACAGTAACTTGAAGCAGCACTTTGTTATGAGACTGACAGATTCTTTTCTCTGTCACAACTTAATTACACAAGTGTTTCGTCACTGGGTGATTAGTTTTCATTGGTGACAATATCATGCTGCCTAGGAGCAACTTGTTTGCTCGATGGCTTGAAAATAATAAATTGTTTGAAACAAAGCAACAGCTTGCTGATGTGTATCAAGTCTCTAGGAACTATGGGGCATAGTGAAAGTTACAGGTAAGTTAACAAACACATGATGTATTTCCTGACATCTGTGTCACAGCCTGGGTCTTAGCTGGCCCCAAAGCCAAGCTGGTCAACTTACCTTGGCAATCTGCACACACCAGTTAAGAAGGTACTGGGAGCCAATGTTGTCCTTGTGCTCTCGGATGTAGTCAAGGAGGCAGCCATAAGGCATGAGCTGGGTGATGAGCTGCACAGTGGAAGTGAGGCAGATTCCCAGCAAGCGGCACACATGAGGATTGTCAACACTAGCCATCACATAGGCTTCCTGAGAAGAAAGAAGGGAAGAAAGGGATGTGAAACACTCCCTTATGTATGACCAAAATATCTGTCTATGATATCAAGAAGATAGTTACACATTTTATGGAAACCATAATAAAGCCTTTTGGGTTTGAGTTTCATAAGTACCTGAAAAACTCTTCTTTCAAGCCTGTTCACCCTGAGTTAGGTAAACAAGGTACCTCTTCTTTGCTCTTTCCACAGTTAAGAGACAAGAGACATGCACCAACTAGAGTGCACCAACTGATCATCCCTTGAAAGTATCAGCATTAAGTCAGCAGCCCCCAGAAGCCTAAACTAACAGTCAATGCCCACAAAGCACAGTTGTGGCAGGGAAAGAAGCAAATCTGCACTTTCTAATAGCTTAAGAAATGAAATACCACAGCACTAAACTCATCACCTAACAAGCTTTCCACAGACGTCACATAGCTGTGTAGCTGGTAAGAACTATTATTAAACAAAGATATTATAGCAATGACGTTCAAGAAATAAACAATCCCAATTCTTAAGCAATACATTCTGTCCCTGGAATTGTTGCATGACATGCCAGCCTAAGCAAAACATGACATAAGGCTGTATCTTCAGAGGTGCTAATTCTGCATTTGGTGTCTTTGTTTAAGAGCCAGTGGGATGCAAGTGGCCTCCAGGCAGCCAGAGTAAAGATGATCTCCAGCAGAACTCAAATTAAGGGATCCCAACCTCCGCAGAATGTGACCACGTAACTGAAAAACTATACTTTGTCAAGGAGAGTGCTGAGTAAGGTAGCTTGAGGAAAGATAAAGGAAGAACACAATGTGCTCTTTAATTATGTAAACATTTATGACACTTTAAGACAATCTTGTGAATTTACTGCATGATGCTTAGATGGAAGCAGAGAGCAAAATACACTAATCTCAGTAGGCCTCAAAACCCAGCAGCCTTTTCCTAGTGTTGCTTCCTGTTGGGATTCAGCTCCGTGCTGTATTAATTTCAGCAGGGGGAAAAGAAATCTGCAGGCTCAGCTCTGCTTTCTGCCCATCTGCCACACAGAACCCTGCTGGGCTGGCTTGGGGGCAGAGCAGTGAATCTGGAGGCGTGGAGTTGGCATTCGGCCACACGGCTTTCAGAGAGCTCCCAGATTTGGTAATAGGGAAATAGGGCCACGGCCTCCTCACAGGGCGCAGAGGGGAGCTATTGCACATCCAGGATCCCTCCAAGTAGTCCTAGACATTAAAGTGAGCCTTTGTTTCAACTGTTTATCTTGGAAGTCTCTGTGTATGCTCTGACCTGCTCCAAGTATGCTTGGTATTCAACAACAATCTTCTGAATTAGCCCTACCCTAATAAAGTCAGCGAGAGCTTGACTGGATTACAGGAACTAAAGCTGATGAGCTGGTTCAATGCCTAGCATGTTTCTGTAGGAGAAATCACCTTTAATTGATTGTCATTATCTCTGCTGTTTCAGTGACCTTAAAATATTGGTTGTGTAGCAGAAGGAAAAGAGTTTTTGGAGTCATCTTTCTGACTTCTTTCAAGAGAAAGTATTTCGATATCACCAAAGATCATGCAGTCCATGCACGTACCAAATGCACATCATTTGGGTATCTTGCTCTGCTGAAGGCAGGAGGCAGTACCACAGGCTTATTAATTAACCTTTCCTTCACTATACAGGAATTTGACAAAGTTCAATTTGTGAAAACTGTATTGTGCTCCTTATCACTGTGAAGAGTGAAACAGCCCCTGGAAGGCGCAAGCAGGAGGAAATCAGCCTACTCTGGATGTACTGGAGCAGTAATGGAATCCATGTGGGTCTGGGACTTGGAAAAGCATGAGACTGGCCTAGGGGCAACGGGTCTGTGCTGCTTGTGTCTTGTCCAATGGCTCAGGGGAAACAAGTGGTTTCTCCCCATGGGATAATGCTAGGAAACTGGTTCCAGAAGTCCAGAGACAAAATCTGGAAGACAATTTCCAGACCGTAGTTGTTTAGCAATGGCTGTCAGCAACTCCTGGGGACCTGGCAAGATCTAACAGAGATCTCAGTCATCTGAGAACTGCTGATCTTTGTCCCTCTGAAAGCATATGAGAAACAGTGCCTCATGGCCTTTTCCTTGTTTTGTGAAGTCGTAAGTTTTATCTGAGTAAGAAAGTAAAATTCCCAAGCTTCTTTCAGGAAGCGAGATAATTTTTCACTTTTCGTGGCTGAGAAACTAGTCAGCTGGGAATTTTTTCTTTGCAGATTAACAGTTAACTTATTCCTTTATAACTAAGCAACAACGTGACAACAACCTGCTATGTCAAGATTCAAAACAATTGCATTATGACTGCAATTTTATATGAAGAATTCTGGTTGGGATGTTAAATATTTCTTGCCAGCCAAAGTTCTGAAATCCCTTTAACTGCTAAAGGGGAAAATCCACAGTCCACTGTCAGCTTGGCAAAACAAACATGAACACTTACATCAAGTATTTCCTTGTTGGCTTTTGGTGATGTAGCCTCTCTCAATTCTTTAATAGCAACTGGAATTTTAACCTTTTCCCCTTCTGGGATCCAGAGTCCCTACCAAAAAGAAGTACAAAGAATTACTCAGTTCTTACGTCTAACAGGTTAATTCTCACAATTATGTACACATTTTACATCCTCTGAGTAGACAAATATTCTGAGCAATGGGAAGGCAAAGCAAACGACAAAAAATTGTCAATCAGTATGCAAAAAGTCATTACGTCTTCTGGGTATTAAAAAAAACCTATCAGTGGAATGACATTTCATTTTTTGTTACTTCTACCATATTTTTTTGAAAAAGTACTCACAAAAAAACCCATGTTAATTACTTGTATGTATAGCCCAAGACATGCATGAGGAATACCTTAGTTGGCTAGAAGTCTAATTAATCAGCACATCATGGCAGCTGCAATAGCAAAACCTGTCCACTTCCAATTTATAAATCACTGGTTCAGCAATATAGATTCAGCAACATACAAAAAAATCCCATGTTATCAAATTAATAAATGAATTAATGACAATTTTAGTGGTATCACTGCCATTTCAACACATACAAGTTGTGAAAGCTAGTGAAAAAAATCTACAACAGTAACCTCAGCTCTCAACTCATGCTGTGTTTGGGTGGGGAAGAGAAACGTTGTGATCTTACCTTATAAACGGTGCCAAAAGCTCCAGAACCCAAAACTTTGACCTTTTTAAATTCAGTTTCCTTTAAAATTCTCAGGTGGGCCTGGTTTGGTGCCTCCCCACTGGGTGTCAGTGGTTCAACAAGCTGGAGCAGACAGAAGAACAAGGCTTTAGAAGGATGCAGGTTGGAGTACAGCAAGTAGCACAATTTGGGAAGGAAATCAATCCTACATTTAAAATAACGAACATAAGATTCCAGCTGAAGTTTATGTGAGGGCAATGCTGCTCTGACTTACAGCAATAAATATCTAGAGTTGCTCCAAATTTCAGAGGTAAAATAAATTAAAATAAGCTCCACTACTGTCACTGTTCACTGAAATTGAGCAGAACAGGAGCTGCCATTTTGAAGGAAAATGAAGGAATACTGCTGTTCAAATGAAGACTTAAGACATAAAAGACTTAAAAAATATGGCATGAAGAACAGTGCAATTACCACAGATCTTAAATAAGATTATTTTTTTCAACTTGCATATAAATTACAAAAATGTTTAAAGTAATGTGCAAGAACCACCTGCAATCTTTCAGGTTTGCTCTTGTTTAATTAGATGAAATTCCCATGGTACTGGAAGTAGCTCCCGCAGACCAGAGCGTTTCAAAACAACAGTTTAAACTATGAGTACAATCATTTTATAAATTGAAAAGGAAAAGTTGAACTGACTGTTAAAATTTGATCTGACCTTTGTTGCAAACGGTAGCAACGGCCTCCGAACAGAAATATTTAATGCTTGTTTTGATACGTAAGTCAGTTTTTTTCCCTTTATTGATTTTCTTCTGTTGCCACTTGGCTTTTTGGGAGGGGGAAATGACTCAGTGCTGAGGGTTTACATGGCAAGGTTGCACAGATCAGCAAACGTATTACACATCACCCCTCAGGCCGTCTTTACTTCGAGTAGAAATTTTCAATGATTGCCACTGAGATTTATACATCTAAATCCCTATGGTTTGGGAAAATTATATCCACAGAGCTCAGGCTTAAGATTAAACGAGAAGCTGTCAGGTGCCCACTGCCTCTTTTCCAACGAGTGTGGCAGATGCCACTGGCAGCCAAGCCTGGGCTTATTGAATTACACGGCACATCCGCCGTGCTGCAACTCTCAGGTTTAAGGTGGCCCAGCTTCACTGCCCTCAGGAAAGCAGCCTGCCCTCGATGTGTTGCAGTGCTCACCTCCCTCTCTTGCAGCAGCCTGCGCAGGGTGCGCTTCCGCACGATGTAACGGCGCCGCAGGTAAAGGCCGATGCCCAAACCAACCACAACCAGGCACAGGAGTCCTCCAACAACACCAGCCGCGATGGATGGAGTTTTGGAGCTGCCAGGCACCAGAGATGCCGAAAGAGAAGAAAATGCTTAGGTGTGTGATAGAAGAAAAACCTACAGAGGTTGCATATACATCTTTTATTTTCGACTGGACACCTCCTGAGAAAAATTTGACATGTTAGGAGCCTTAAGTGACTGTATTTTGAAGTACCTCACCCAGCGTTTGTGTTTACTGATCACCAGGGAATAGTGAAAAATAAGAAGAACTCAGCTGATATGAGCCCATCTGTACTTCTGCTGTGCTTAGCAGCGGAGATTTCTCCTCCACTGCTCTGCAATCTCCTCCTCCTGCAGATGATTGTTTTTCTGTATCTCCCATTTCTGAGCCGTTTGCTTTTGTAGTTGTTTTTTTTTCCATATTTGCAAAGCAACCTTTAATAAAGTAATTTTCTCAGGAAAAAAAGTGCTTCTATGGTCAAGTGTTGAACCTTGCAGAGATGGGTCTGCTTGTTTACCCTGGTGATTTTAACATCACAAAACAGGAGGGAAGAGAAGGCTCTCCACGTAGATGAGGTACTTACAGGTTTGTATACACGCAGGTAAAGTGATATCAAGTGATATCAAGAAGGCACACAGCTGTAATACTGCTGATGAAGCTGACAGCAGTATTTATACCATCATTGTGAGAGTGCATGATGCACGGGTCACAATGTACTTGAAACTGTCTGCCCTTCTCCCCAAGTACAAAATGAGTGAGGCTGGGGTAGCATGTGATCAGTCTGTGTTTCATGTACTGATAGCTGCCTGTTTATAAGAGTCTGGCTGGTTTCAGACTTAAGTTGAAAAGAAAAACCTGTATCCCAAGGTTGTCTACTGGTCTGTACTTGGAGATCCATCACAGATGCCTTGGGGATTACTATTAAATAAAGTCACATTTCAACAGTACTTTTAGGCTGAATTTGCCTTGCCATAGCATAACATCTTTGTCAGAAACTAAATCCCTCTCTTAGTCAGAGAAACCTGTTGACTTCTTGCATGTTCTTGAGCAAGAGGCCAAACAATGGAAAATAAGATCTCATGAGAAGAATGAATGTCTATCTTTGCATGGAGAGGCTGAAGATGTTGGGGTTCCAGACTGGAGAAGCCCCCAGGTTCTCTGCAATTACTTCCCTATACTGCAGGGAATGAACCACATCAATTCTAAACATATCTCTTTCTGCCTCTAAACCATTACCCTTTCTTTTTCCAGCTTCCTCCTTTTCCTTTCCAGTATCAGAACCCAGGTCCCACCTTGGTCTTCCTTTTGACAAGCTAAGCAGAACAAGTTCTGGAATCTTGTGCCAACAGGGGTAGTTCTTAATTACTTAGTCATTTTTATAGTTCTTCTATATATTTGTATGAGGTCACTTCCACATATCTGAAAGCTTGACCAAGCTTCAGCCTCAAAGTTACAGCGTCCAGCAGCCACTGCAGAAATGTAGACACACATGCATTCTTTCAAGCTCTGTTGTTAATTGTAGCAGATGGAATACTCACCCATTTGGACATCCTTCAAGACCTGGTCCTTTGCACCTGTAAAAACAAATGAGTGCTACTTACATGTTAGCTCTGGCATACCTAGTCCTATAACTCCAACTAAGAAGAGTGCTACTGATGAAAATGTTTGTTTCAGAGCAGTACAAGCACCAACATAGGTATTTATAATAATCACATACTCAAACATCACACAATGGCCCCGCTCCAGAACCTTTTGCACAGAGGTGTAATTACGCTATGTAATCATTATAAGGAATATTTTAAAACATCTTTTTATGTGTTAGAGTCGGGAGAGGACACAAGATACACAGATTTCAAATGGACCTGGATTCCCTGCTTCTTTATTTTGAATATATTTCTGTGGTTTCTACATGTGCTGTCCTATCCACCAGCTTCAAAACAACTGATCAGCTTGCTTAAGACTCAGAGGCCACAAAAAATAAACAGCCATGGAGACAGCTGTGTGATAGCCAGTGTGCTATCAGCAGTGCTCTGGCTCAGTGTGGGCATTTGTTCCAGCAAAGAAGAGTTCAGGGATGACTGAAGAGGAATACATGATGGCAGAAAGCTGCAAGGAAATGCACAGCTGCAGATCCTCCTGTATTATCCCAGTGTCCTGAGAAGCTAAAGATGCCCATTTCCAGACTTCTATTGCAAAGGAAAGCTTCGGTAGCAGATACAAGATTGCATCAGAAAACAGCATTTGACAGCACTCGCTTTGGCTACAGTGCCCATGATCTTTTTCTTTCAGAATCTCTGATCTTATGCCACTGGTAATGTAAAAAGGTATGACAGCTACCCAAAGAGCCAGAAACTCTACTAGCAAGTCATTCTTCCTGCACTTGAATTTAAAGGTCCAAAATTCATTTTGGCAGCTTGATACAAAAAAACAACATGGACAAAAACACAGTGACTGCATTCACATGGTGCTCTAACAGGCTCGAGGAGCACTGTGCATTCCCAAAGTGCTGCTGGGCTACAAGATGTATGCTCTTCATAGGAACTGTGGTCTTTGTGGTGTCTGCTGGGGAAGGAGAGCATTACAGAGGGGATTACATCATCTCTGAAAAACAGTGCACAGCAAGGAGGGAGTTCAGTTTGTGGTATCTGCTCTCTGTGCTGACTTAAGGTCCATCATACCAAAGCAGCTACAGAGGAGGTCGTGCATGGGTTAAGGAGTCAACCCGTTCCAGGAAAAGTGCTCTGAGTTGCCTCTTCATGAGAAGAGGAAACAGAAAAAATTCAAAATGGCAGGTGGAGCTGAAGATTTTATTTCATGGAGTGACCTAGGTCTAGGGGGGTAAGGAGGGGAAGCAACTACTCATTTTATTGTGTTTTTGTTTATTTGTTTGGTTTCATTACTCTGATCCTCCCCCATGTATTTGCCTTGTTTCGAGGCCAACACAGTGCTCCAAGACCCGGCATCTGGAAGGTCTTGTGAGTTCACTGGTCTCCCATGCAAGAACGTGCATCCTGGTGTCCTGGACATACTGGAAGTACTGTGCATACTGGTTCCGGGATCCTGGGAGTCCACTCTGTTAGCATTCCCTGTCTGCCTACAGCTTGTTTTGTTTGCTTAGTTGTGTAACTAAGCAAAGCGAGGCTGCACATGCAGAGCAGAACCACCAGCTTGCCTGTGGTCACAGGAGATGTATCTCACTTTGCACGAGGCTTATTTCTTTGGGCACTTAAAAGAAAACTGATCTAGAACCCAAGATCTCAGTCTATCACACTCTATCAGTCACCTGGATGTGAATTTCTATATGCTAATGTAACGAAGTGTGTGCAACTTCTCCTGTTAGGTATGTGAAATAAAAAAAAAAAAAAACTCTTGCGTGATTCCAGAATGTGACCACAGTCCTTCAAGTTAATTCTTTCTAAAAATTCTGTTTCTCATGCTACTTTATTATGGTACTTCTGCGCTTCTTAACAGCAACAAAAAATAGAACCTGAAGTCTGAGGTATGACTGACCAGTTATTTTTCTAGGCCAGAAAGTGGAGGGAAAAGAGGGGTAGATTTTCATTTGTGCTCTTCTTTTTTAGAAAAGTATTTCCCACACAAATCCATCAATATCAAGTCTAATGGGATATAAGTTAAAAGGTATCTGGGAATAGAATGACAGATCAGCGTGCATTTTTTCAAATCCCGTGTAATTTTCTGATTCATTTCACAAATCAAAGAAGAAATAAAGACTATGACACATATCTACCCAAGACCAAATATAACCATCTTTCCTAATGTGGAATTTTATGATGACACCCAAATGAGAAATGTCACCTTCTGTTATAAACTGCCTCAAGATTTTATGGCTGCATTGGATGAAATCTAGCAGCAGTTGTAGTCTCTGAAATATTTCTCTACTTTTTGCAAAATCTGTGCTGTGTACAATCCCTGAAAGTATTACATCCTGAACATTTCCTCTCCTGTCCTGGTGTAGACATAGCTGGTAGCGACACAGCTGGTATATTCCTTGTCCTGGTTCAGACACAGCTATATATTTCCCAAATCAATCAATATTTTAACAACTTTCTCCTCGACCCACAGATCCTAATTTGATGTAACGCAGACACACTGCTGTGATTTATGGCCTTTCAGAAGGGACTTGTGTTTTAACAGCCTAAGTTACTTCACAATCATAAAAGAAATGGAAAACCATTGGGCTTTTCAAAGCCTTACAAGAATTTTCCTCTGCCTTTTCTTTGTCATTAACCTCTAGAACATGACAAAGGCATTGAGTGTGCACTGTGCAGCTGCAAGCTTTCACATCAGACCCCACTTTCTCACCACCCCTAAAACCCCCTGATATTTAACACAAGGATCCAGGAAGACACAGCATTGGTGAAGACTCTGGAGGCAGGACTCATCATCTAGTCCCAGTAATTACAGTTGTGCTGTCCCCCTTTCTTCCACTTCACTGGAATAGGCTGATTTCAATTCTCATAATCCATGAGAAGGCCAGATCCCTCAACACGGAGCAGAATAATCAAACTTTGTGTTTTGTTAGTTGCTGGAGATACAAACTGAGTAATTCCAGGGCTTTTGGGACATTACTCTTTTTAATGGAGCCCATGTTCTTAGCTGTACTACAGGAAGCTGGGGTACAAAATCCCCAAGCAGTCACAGGAGAAGCAGGGGAAAAGAACTCTGGGGTGTGCTAGGATGTGGAAAGGAAAAGGGGAAGAAAATCCCTGTGGTACACCACTGGAATTTCCCTCCTAAAAAATCAAAGGTTCGGGGAAAAACGTGCCCCAGGAGCTCAGCATCCACCAGATGTCACTGATGCTCCTCCCAAAAACAGAGGACCTTGTGCCCAGCCAGGTGGAAAAAAAAGTGCACCACTAGTGGGAAAACTCTAAAATACCCGAAAGTAAACAAACAATCTTGTTTTAAATGACCTAGATCCTTCTGTGTAAAGAAGTGCAACTGAACTTTTCCTATTTACAAAGTCCACTGCACTTTGCTTACATTACCTGCATATGCCTGACCTCTTCCACTTCCTGCTATTTTTTGTTCTTGGTGTTTTGAAATGGGACTAGTCAGGAAGGGAGAAAGCCTGAAACAAGCTGTTCTGCTTTTTACTTCTTCCTCTCCATTCAGAACAAGGTTTTACTCACCCTCGTGTACAGTTTGGATGGCAGAGCTGGCAAACAGCATTGGCATCTGCATACTTCCAGACAAGGGTATCATTCTCACCCAGCACCCCTGCAGGGCAGGTCTTCACACAGTGGGGACCATCTATAAAATGGGCACACTTCACACAGTGGTCAGGGCCCTGCAAAGAAGATAAGAAACAACTCATCTATGATTTCCTTACACTCCTTACGCTTCAGGAAGGAACGCAGAACACGAATATCTGTGCATTCAACTGTGGAACATTTTCAGCATTTTGTCATTTCATTACCTTGCTACCTGAAATGCTTCCAAGTTTTTGCTCTTGTAGGATGGACTGTACAAAGGGCAATACCTGGTGTTTAAGAATGCTTCATCAAGTTGGAATTGTTGCTGCATGGTTCCTGCTGCTCTTTTTTTCTGCCCTCTGCCTGATGGGAAAGCTGAAATTTTTTGTTTAAAATGGGGAATCATTTTAATGACACCCCATTAAGGGGTACGTTGAAAAGCAGAAGGCCAAACTATTTCCTGCTGCAATCTACCATCACATGATTTAAAATGATGGCTGGCTCTGCTTATCTCTCTCTGAAGTATTGGCCCCAAATCATTATTTCCCTGGTTTCTGTGTTGAGAAGCACAGGAAATGGAAACTACCCAAGGATGCCATGCATTTTCTACTTTGAATAGCATTTCATTTGCGTTTGAAGGCAATGCCTCTGGCCATTTTTGGCAGAACTGTTTTTACTCAGACTGTGACAGCACCTGGAATGCTGTAAGTATTTTAAATCAGGGAAACCAGTAATTCTGGGTCAAATTCTACAGAAAAAACAAACCCACACCAGATCCACACTGTTTGTTTCAGTGGAACTACAGTAAGACATGCTATGTGAACATTATTTTAATTACTGTAATATTCAAGGGCTAATATAATTGACTAATTACTAGATGCTGGGAAATCTGGAACAAGGGGTGGCCACCTCCTGAAGTAGTTTATAATGTTAATGGCAACCCTTAGGCCATGGTGGTCTGAAATGGGAGGGAGGATGGAAATAGTTCACATTGCTGAGCAGGCACTCCTCAGACTGATGGGCAAGGGTCAAATACAGAGGCTGCAGGAGATGGCAAGAGGTCTTCTAAAGAAGCAGGTGATTCGATTTCAGTCAGTGAGAAAGGCTCACTGAGACAGAGGAAGATTAAGGGGAATTACAGGTTTATCATTAAGACGTGGATTTTATCTGATTAAAATTGAACTATTTTTCACAGCTGCCAAACTGAACATTTCATAACACATAAGTGTATTCTAAAAATTAAAGAAAAATCACATAAAAAATGCTGAGAAAGATTCAGGACTGACTGGCAAAAATGCACTGTTTTGACTATTGTAAAAGTATTTTGTGTAATATGAACATGTATATAACTGCATAAAGTAAGAAAAAGCAATTAGTTTGTTTTGATTGCTTTTCTTTTAGCATACTTTATGCCTACTTTAACACTGGGTATAAACTTTAACCTAGTTAGTTAAAAACAGTTTTAAGTAAAAACTGTATCCTGGGTATTTTTCAGTAAGCACTTTTTAAATCTCAATTTTAACAGTTTCAAGCTACTGTATTAATCCACTATTTCAACAACTCTTTTCCTGTGAGCAAGGAAGTGTAATTTGTTCATGCTAACTTGGCTGTTCAATAATTACACACCTCCAAATTACTGTATCTTCGCTTTTATTTTCTTTGCGTATTTTTTTTCCACCAAGACACAAGAAAGAAAGACCCTACAATGCCTGTGACTATGAGGCTACGTAGATAACACATGTGGTGGGGGAAAAACACATCCTAAAGTTCTCTCTCCTGTATTTTTTCTCCACCAACAACAGATCTTCCTCTCTGTTTTCTCCCCTCTCCCCCACCTCTGTCTGACTGTCGCAAAGGGTAAAGGGGAATTCAAGATGATCCCATTATACTAAAGTACAGCCCAAGGCACTGATTTGCTAAGCCAGGTCTATCCTTACAGGTCCAGTGCAGGTTGCGTTGTATGCAGTGGAATTCTGCACCAGACACTCCGAGTGGCAGGGGAGGCATTTGGAATCCCTTTCAAACTCACGTGGCTCCCTGGAATAAAAGAAAAAAAGAGAAATAATAAAGCCCCACCTAATCAGTGAGGATTACAATTTGTTCGTCTCTCCACCTCCTGTCTTTCCCAGCTTGAATCCATTGGGATGACTGTCCTGACACGGGAGGAGGTGTAGGGACCATCTTGTCTGATGTCAGCACACCAGGGGCACTTTCTCAGCTCAACAGAGAAGTGGAAATTTGGTTGGCAGTGGAACACATGGCACTCCAGGCCACACACTACCAATGAGTTTACTTTCCATTTTAAGCTAATGACACAGAATATTCTCAAAGATTTCCAGAGGCTTTTAAATGGTAGTGATGCTACTAAAGAGATCAGCAGAATAATTTCAAGTGTTTCTAAAGCTCCAAATAATAATTAGGAAAGTTAAGCAGCAATGCTCTGATAATTAAACTCATGCCCTCCCTACAACACACAATTAATCACTAAAATATGAAAGTTGAGAGCAGATGGTTTCAATAGCAATAAAGCTGTTCTACTTCAAGTAACAGAGTTATTAATTAAACTACATCTACACATCATAGGACACAAAAAATGCCCAGATCTGCCCTTCAGATCATAAAAGCTGCTGGAGGGAATTCACTTATGAAAAAGACAGCTGCTGAATGGCAAGTTGATAGACAAATCATCATGGGCATAAGCATCCTGTCAAGTTCTTGTTTAGCACTAAAGATTTTAGTAAGAAACAAAGGCAGAAGTGTTTACACCAACACATTTGTGGATGGCAAAGCATTAGTCAATTGCACATTACTGAAGATCAGCATAATTTTTGGTGCTAGCCACGCTTTCCCTGCCTACATCATCTGCTGAACTGACTGAAAAACAAAACAGCCACAACCCTGATACAAAGACACTGGTCTGCTTTCATCAACCTGTGAAAAACTGAAGCAATATTTAGCCTGAAATTACTGCACCCAGTGCTCTGCAGATGAAGCCTATTTTTCCCTTAACTGCAGCAGTGCACATTGGAGGGGCAAGCTACTAAGCAGGCTGCTGAGCAGGATCCCCCTGTCCTTTCAGTGACAGCCCCTGAGCACACCAGGCTACCCTCTGATCTAATGAAACATGCTGCAGTTCAGCAAATCCAACACGTTGAGTATCACAAGGAGAGCCTCTGCAGCAAGGAAGCCTATGGGGAGTGGCTGTGTTTCTACAACTGTCTCTGTGATTGATGATGACAGCCATCTCTCACTCTTGCCTGATGTGTTTCACGTGACGGGCACAGATTGGGGATTTAAATTCCTCTATACCATTTGGGAAGGAAAGGTAATGCTTAACCTCCTTGATAGCTTCCCAGCAGGCCTGATGCTGAGGAGCAGTGGGTATGACCAATGCTGAGAACTGGGCATGATTTTTTCCCCATGCCTGAAAAAATCCCTGAATATTTATTTTTTTTGGGGGGGAGGGTAGAGTGCTCAGCTAACACCTCTGCCAACCCACTGAAATCCGAAGATGCTACGTCTTGCTCACTTTCTAGCCACACACATTCTAAAACCAAAACCCCCAAGGGCCCTCAGGCCCCTTACCCTTGAAGGATGTTGCACTGTTTCACACACTCCTTCTGGCGACTGAAAAACCTGCAGGAAAAGCAGTGGAAGGGCCCTGGGCCCCAGCAGCCCACGTCCGAGCACAGCGGGTCACACACATGCCTGTCAGCAGCTGAGAAAAGAGAAGCCATGAACTTTAGGGCAAGACGAAGGGCAGATACAGCATGGCAAATGACTCCATCCCGACAATCAATTTTTTTCAAACTACTCCAAAGCAGACACGAATGACCACAGTAGAAGAGGACTAATCACAATTTTCCTAATTCCCAAAACTTGACTTCTGGCCTTTATTTTTGGAGCAAATTCTGGCCTTTCAAAATTAAAATGAGATCCACTGTGACCATGTACCAGACCTACAGCAAACTAAAACCAATACCAAAGGAAACACATTTCTGACACGCAGCAAATTCACATTCTGGTTAAGAGAAATAAATAGATTTTGGCCCAGGAACCACTGCTGAGTGACTAACTTTATCAAGCAAGTCTACAGCTGGCTTCTCTGTCCTTCACTATGTCCATAACAGGATGTACGATCACCATGAAGCCCACATCCCCTGTGGGACCAACTCCCTTTTCCCCTCACTGTCTTCCAGAAAGCAGCATCACTGATGAATTTTACATCAAATTGCTCTTCCATTTCATTACGAGCTTTTGCGAGGGCAGGAAAGCAGATTGACTTACTACAATCATTTTTATTTCTGTTCTGTATTATTTTTGTTTTCTGACTCTGAGTAGCAAACAAGCTGCGCCAGTTCATGGTGTCAGCGTAGCAGAGGTTCTTGTTCTTCATAATGGCAATGTCTCCATCACTTATTTCCTTGAGGGAGCGCAGCCCCAAGGACTGTATTTTCAAGTTAACAACAGCAAGGGAATACTGGCCACTGAAATGAAGATGGACAAAAAGAAGACACGGAAAAAAGAGAATTAGTAAACAGGGTTGTACTTGGAGAAGTAATCTTTCGGTAAGTACTGCTGTGTACTCAATTTTTTCCAATGGGAATTTTAAACTCAGTCTGGCAGGACACATGCACTCCATCAAACAAATGACGTGTAAGGATAGCAGTAGGCAGAGAAGCTATTTTGTGCTGGTCCACAAAGCCATTCTTCCTCTCAGGGCAAGCTCAAGTGGGTGCTGGATGCAGGCTCTAACCACAGTACAGAGTTGAGGGTTTGATCTTACTCTACTGCTACCAAAATGGTGCTCAGCACCTTTCAGGCTATTTCCTGTTTTGCATGAGTTTTGTGACACCCATATAACCCAGTGCTAGGCACCCTGGTATGTTCAGAGAAATGCATCTCCCAGCAGAGCTCCTTTTACAGGCATCCTGGCACGCCATTTACTTACTGCTGCTTGGTTCGGCCTCGGATAATCTCCAGATTTTCAAAAGCATAGAGATCAGTAGCATTATCAGGCCAGGCCTGAATCAACAGAAATCCTGAAATGAAGGAAAGAAGATTAAAATAATAATAATAATGCAAACACAGTCAGTACTGGAGGTGAAACGTCCTTCTTGAGATTCTCTTCTGCCAGGAGAAGGCACTTGCGCTTTCCACGTGCTTTTCTGAGAATCTCAAAAGTAAACATGACATGTTAGGGGTATTTGTAAACACAGCTTTGTAAACTGTTTACTTTTTAGCCCACCATAAGGCTCAGGAGCACCAGAGAACAGTGTGTCAGGGGCTGTGCATCTGCCACGCTGAGCTGCCAATGATGGCTCTTGATACAAGAATACCCTGCTTGAGGGGCAGCGGGCTTCCCTGCAGCATGAAGGAGGCACTGTCCCCTTTGTGAGCTGTCCTTTGGTATGAGAAAAAGTAGGCATAAAGCAGGAATGGCACAGAAGAGTCAGGAGCTCAGAGTGCATTTGTTATGACAAGCCAATTTCTCTGCTCAGATGTGGTACTCTGGAGAAAGGAAAGAATCTGGGAAATTGCACAAAGACGTATGAAACTGAGGTTAGTCACTGCTACCCTGAAGGCAAAAAGACAGGTAAAAGAGATAAAGAGAAGTGGACTTGGAGTCATATCCATGAGCTCTGACATTACATTCGTTTTATAACTGGATGAACAAAATTACTTTCAAGTTGATGCCTGTGCAAGATTGCAGTCAAGCACTCTCGTACTTTGTGGCTCTTGGCCACTCTGCTCATCTCCAGGCAGGGCTCTTCGGGCTGGGGTGAGTGTCTCCATGTGTCTCCATGAGGATGATGCAAGAGAGTGAGCATGGTTCCCTAAGGAGCTGCGGAAAGGTTTTCCACAAATAGAAACACTTGGCTATTTTCAGATAGAGTGGCACGCCCCTGAATCACCACACACTTCTTGGGTAGCTGAGAATTGCTTCTACTTTTAGTCCTCGGTAGGGCTGACAATGCAGCAGGAGGGATGATCTGGAAAAACCACACACCTTGGATGGGAGGCAGGGTGGGTGTAACACTGGCAAGATGCTGCTGACCTCCAGTGTGAGCAGTGACCCTGCAAGCTCAGGGACAGGAACCATTTGTCTGCTCTTCTGCTCACAAACTTTGAGAACTTTCTTCTTCTTGCTTTAGGTTTTTGGCAGTACCACTCAGATAATATCTCATGCGTAACCCGTGTCACTGACCTGATATTTCTTTGACTGTTCTGAAGACATCCAGCTTCTTAGGGTCAAGGGGTAGTGTCTTTGTGAAGGCATCCCTGAAACAAACAGAAGGAGATATTGGGAGAAGAATGGATCAACCTCAATTTCTCCCTAGTCCCTCTCTTCCAGTCCTCAGTGACCAGCAGGCAACTCACCCTAGAAACGCAACAGGGAGAATGCTGACATCCCCATTGATCTTTGTACAATTTTTGAAGGAGTCGATGTTTGTGGCATTTATGGATAGGATCCCTTTAAGCTCACCTATTCCAATGCCGTTGCACACTGTTAAAACAGGGACACAAAAGTTTGGTAGAGAAGAGAGGAGCATCATCACACGTAAGGAAACACAAAAATACTGCTGTTCAACAAGCTTGGTCAATTCTACCACTGGAAGATCAGTTTCATAAATCTTTTGCCTACTTATAGTTGCTTATATCCCAGCTGAAGCATGCTCTGCTGCCAAGCTTCCTGAGAAAACAGCCTGTCAAAACTTCAAACTAGCAGTGGATGCGTGTATGGAATTTGCACTTCGAGGGCTCAATTCAGTTCAGTTCAGAACTCCATGTACTTATTCTAATAAATCATCTATCATCTCAAAGCCTTACTGTTCCACACCATGCTTTTTCATACCTTTGCTGCACAGCCCATCACATTTTTTACACTTTCGAACACCGTTTTCTTCCACTTCATAAGTATCAGTATTGCATGAGCGAACGCAGGAGCCATGATCTGTCACCACATAGTTGTCTGGAAAAACAAGGATGACAGAGAACACTGAAAAACAAGAGAGTCGTACTGGGGGTGATACAGGTACTTCAATACTAGGAAAAATAAGTTTTTTTGAACTTTGGCCATGCATGAAACACAGGCATTAATTATTAATTTTCACATCCTTTGAACACAGACAAACATAGAGTGCTATTACTGTTTTGTAACAGAGGAGCATGGTCACAGAAGAGTGAAACAACATTGCAAAAGACAGACTGCAGCAGTGTTGTTATCTGAATCAATACACAGCCCTTTTGAACCCTCACTTTCACACATCCTCCCAGGCTAAGGGCAATGATGAACCTCAGAAAAGGATACCAGGTTTATATGCTGAATCCTCTGTTACACTTAGGTCTTGTTTGTCTAAAAGACCGTGGTCATGGAAAACCTTGAAAGAAAGAAAGCATCTGTAAAGGAAGCAATGATCACAGTACTTCTCAAAGAGTGTTTAAACCAATGACTTTCCATCTGTACCAAATAAGAACCAGTTAAGAGCTGATACTGTGTCAGTAATCCACAGGATTTATCCCATATGTCTTCTCTGGCCTTTGACTTGATGATTCTATTAAGATGCTTTTCTCTCCATTAAGAAAAAATCCTCAGAAGTCAAAATTTAACTGGGGAAGTTGACAGAAAGATTTAAAAGGCTGTTTGTCTTCATAAGCCATTCTCTGACTCTTGTCACCCGTTCTCAGTTCCCAGAGGAAATGAAGAGAAGAAGAATGTGCTGGGCTGTAATGCAGAGGGTGACACAGGTCCCTTCTCACCCCTTGAGCCTTCTCTTTGGCTGCAAGCTGCAATGAACTTACGTGGACATTCTCTCACACAAGTGGCTCCAAAGCTGTATTTTCCCTCGGGGTTGACATCCATTTGGTAGGTGGTGGGGTTATAGAGGACCAGTGGGGGACATGTGTCCTTGCAGGTAGCATCATCCCGAAACTTGCGGCATGCCTGTCGTCAAACAACAGCACCCATTAAAAAGTCACAAGGTCTTTACCTTAGCTGTTTAAAAACAATTCTGTGAGCCGTGCTGCTTCTCACTTAGCTCTAATGGGAAACCTGAGCATCTACAGGGCTGGTCCCCAGCGCTTAGGAAGTGAAAGGTTGCTTCAGGTTGGGCAATTTAGTATGATATTTGGAAAAAAAAAAAAAAAAAAAAAGAGCAAATGTAAGGTTTTCTTGTTCTGAACAAGAAAACTTGGCACTCTGGAGAAGAACTGCTGGGATTCACGTGGGAACATGGGCGAATCTGCATGCCTCAGATGAAATTTTCCCTACAAGCAGTAACCAGATCAAGACAAACAGTACTTTTCTTGGCCAGCCACTTTTTAATAACCTCAATCAAATCAAGTTCTTTCCTGCCAATTACTGACTTTTGTGGCTGAATATTAAAAGGAAGCCATTCCATTTGGCTGCAGGTAATGAACAACTTAGAAGCTCTTTATGAAGTATAAGTTGGTTCTTCCAACCCAATCCAGCATTAAATTAATAATCATTCCCCGTTCCCCTTTATTTGTCCCTGGTTTTCCAAATTAGACAGAATAAATCTTCCGCGTAAGCCAGTTAAGAGCATCCTAGCTATGCAGTTTCTCAGGGTGGCCAGAATACAGATAACAGCAACAAAACACAGACTGGACAGTTGCTGTGGGAATTACGTGAGCATCACTTAATTCAGAATTAAATTTAGTGCAAAGCCAGGGACAAGTGAAAAACACAGCATGAAAACACACCCCTGAAAACTCTTGTAGAAAGGCAACAACATTTTTTTTTCCTAAAAAATTTGGATTTGCCCTATTCCCATCCATGGCACCAGGGTCCCCCGAAGTTTGCAGCAACTGAGAATCAGACAGGGAAACTTTCTTACTAAAGACCAGTGTTGCAAACTTTGTGTCCTCTTCCCTGCCTGTTTCAGGGAAGGCTTGCTCCCATTCCAACAGGGAGAAGAAGAATCAGAGAACCAAAAGCTTCCTCAGATGGAAGAAGGTTGCAGGACATTCAGCTGCCTGCCTGCCCCTCTGTTTAGGGTTTTAAGCATTGATGAAGCTGCAGCATCCTTACCAGGCAGTCGCTCTCTCGAGGTCCTGTGCACCCTGCAGCACACTGGTTGTGGCAGCAGTCACTGGGCACCTTTCCTCTGCACCGGCCAGAGCATTGCTGGGCACAGATGACTTTTGTTACTGAAAGAGAAAAAAGAGAAAAAAGAAAAGAAAAAGAACAGAAATGAGGAATGGTTAGGCTGTGATGAGATCAATAAATGCAACCATGAACCATCTGATGCAGTATCTGTGCTAGTTTCCCCATGTTCTGCCCACAGATCAGGCAAAAGCTAGGAAAGGTGAGAGCTGGTGTGAGTGGTGGCAGAAAGAGGATGTATACAGCTCTTGTGGGGTGCAAATCAACTCTGATCCAGGCCAGCAAATCATGTTCCACTGAGAAAGAGCATCCAGGCCCCTTTGGCATCAATGTATGAATCGAGAATAACTCCCTGGAATCATGCAACTTTCAGCTTGGCTCTGCTTTATTGAGGCAACCTGCTGCTACTGGTGCTAGCTTGGGGAAAAGCAACGTGACAGGAGAACTGCCAGAACTCTGGGCTACAGTGGGAAATTACGTGTCATCAGTGTGGTCTTAGGATTCTTTTGATGACTAAATACATTTCTGAAATTTGCAGAGAGAGGGGACATCCACTCAGTAAACTGATCTCATATGCATACAATATTATTTTCTTTATGCTTCAATTCCTTGGCCAAATTTTATCTTGATTACTCAACTTCCTCAGGGTTTACACCAATGTAACCCAAAGGAAAAGCTAATCCTGGGTCAGATTTTAACAGGAGAGGAAAAACTGCCTACAATAATTTTTTAGATCCGGATATATAATCTCAATTTGAATATCAAAACAGATAGAATAGTAATCATAAAAATAATTTTATAAAGCACAAGACCACAGAATGCAGAAATTAATGGATGGTGTATGTTAGCACCATGGGCCAAAAGTGGTCTGCTTTTTCTCTACAATAAAGTTACTGATCAGCAGACTCTGGCAACAAGGGACTGAGTCCCCAACAGAGAAAGTGGGGGATTGCTAGTGTGCTTCACTACAGCACCCTGAGCACCTGTACTGCTACCAGAACTGTACTGTACAGTACTACCTGAACTGCTACCAGCTTTCCAGCTGGGCAGAAATGAGTTACACCACCACCAGGAAATCCTGTAAGTCAGAAACAGATGGTTGTTAACTGACAGAGAGTTATCAGAATATGCAACCTGATACAGGTATACGACCATGACTTTTTATTTCCTAAACCACACTATATTTTTCCATTATCCATTTTTCCTGTATCTTATAAGAAACATACTGTCTTTTCACAGAAACACATGATTTCCACAATACATATTAGCTTCTCTGGCAGCAACTCCTCTGTTTGAACAGAAACAAGGGAAAAAAAGGTACGCTGTTCAACATGGACAGCATTTTGATACAACTTTTTCACAAGCATCAGCATAGGAGTAAAACAGCTCATCACTTTGATAGCTATTGATTGAAGCTTCCTGCGAGAAACATGTATCATGGCAAACATTTACATTTTGTACAGAACATCCCACGTTCATCTAAGGGGAAAGACACATAACAGACCAAACTTCCCCACATGGGAAAATGTGGGATACATTTTCAGCTGCTCAGATTCTCAAATGCTTCAAGAGGAGAGCCAAAGCCTGCAAATACTTTCAGTTTATGTACTCCACATAACCCTCCTGAAGCCAGCACGTGCTTGTTAATGCTGGAAGTCTGCAGGATTGAGATTTGATGTTTTGCAAGCCCCTGGAACGGCTATTCTGTCTTAGCAGTAGGGATACTGCATCACTGTCCTTGAAAGCAACTTGGTGAGCTTGGCAATGGCACAAGAAAAAGACCAAGCTTGCTGCAAAATAAGAGAGAAAGGCTCTACATTTACTTTTCTGTAGGCTGTAGAAGCTGTACATCCTTGGTCTGACACTTACAAGCATGAAACTTTAAGTCATTATTTACAATGGAAAATGCTGCATTCGTTTGTGTAAGTATAGCAAACTTTCCATTGAGCTTTACATGGCTACGCAAAAATGGCAAGCAAAAGGAATTAGAAACATATTTTCCCCCAGTTATTATGGAAAAAGGAAATAATAAAGTATAAAGAAAACCTTCCTCCTCAATCTTTACTTTTGGAGAAATAAAGTCTAGCAAAATCTCAAGCAACTGCTTGCACGTTGCTCTTGTAATTTCAGGAGAACAGACTACCTTCAAAACTCTACAGTAAAGCAACAAAACTGAACAGCCTCACAATCCCAAATACCTAAATTTACAAACTAAGAAATGACTGAGTGTCCAAAAGGTCCTCTGAGTACAATACGTAGTGCTATTGCCCATATGACAGTGACACTGCTTGTGTCTATAAAACAAACTTGTTAGTGTTCAAAGTGGAGCTGGACAGCCCTTTGAGCAACATGGTCAGATTTAAGTAAATTGTCCCTGCCCGGGGCAGAGGGTTTTGACCAGATGGCCTTCAATCCAAATCATTCTGTGATTCAATGATCCTTGTGACTGAGTTTTTTTTCAGAGTAGGAAGCCCATATGTGCACACGTGTGATGTTTCAGACCCACTGCCACTTATCATGCCTACTAAGACTGTGAGGAGAAGCAAGCCATGCGTTGTGCTTGAAGGAGTATGAGCACAGGAGGACGAAGAAAGGACAAGTGTAAAACTCATGCTGCTAGTGCTCAACTGGTAGGTAAATTATTCAGTAGACAGAAGATTACTATGACAGATCTTAGCATCCAAGATAATTCCTAATTAATCTGCATGCTTACAAGTCTGGCAGTTCTGTTCACCAGCACCCCAGCAGTGGTCTTCTGTGCAGTTCGGATGGCATTTTGGACCTAAAACATAAGAGTGGAGTATTTTAAAAACATTTGCTGCTTAAAACCTGGATGACAACACCATATGTGTCACAGGAAACAAACCCTTGAGCCTTCACTCTTAATAAATCATAGGAGGAAGCACATGTATACTCATGCTCAGAAATTTGGAGTGCTGGAGCTAAAATCCTTATCTGTTGCTCATAGCTGGTTTCCTATGTGCAGTACTACACACCTCACAGCGAGCGAGTGCAATACTCTGCTGATCTGGCAGACAAAAGAGGAGTATTTTTCCCAGGTAGAGGAATTTCAGCAACTGTCCTTCTGGCTCTCAGGCTTGGATTTGCATAAAGCTGCAAGTCACTACTGGCCTGCATTCGGGCATGAGACAGATGCTTGCTGCAGGCCATGTGGAAATTAATGTTTCTGAACAACATGTTTCTAAGAAGAAAACAAAACCAACTGGATTCACAGGTAACTGCCAGCTATTCCCACCACAAAACAATCTGACTTGTCTGAACCATGCTCTCCTCCTGCTCTCAACCAAAAACATGCCTCAGCACAGGTATATGCAGCAGTCACTGGAGAGGCACTGGGACAGATGTACACCTTCAATATTCAGCACTGGGTTCTTCCTGCTAAGCATCCCTTTCTTATCCACCCCTCCTCCCTCTTCCTGCTGTGTGTACTCTTTTTTTTTTTTTTTCCCTTTCAGTGTCAAGCCACGTCCCTGAGAAATAACTTATTTTAGATTACAGGATCACTATCACCATTAGCCATAAGTGGCCGTCTACGCAGATTAATCTGGAATTTACTACATTGAAGAGGCATGTCATATTAGAGTAATTCCTCCTGCTAGTAGCACGTGATCCTCCCCCCTGTTCACTGCCAATCACATAGCTGAACAAATGTCAGTACTTGTCCAGGAGTCGACTGATTTGCTCTGGGACTGAACAACTATGTTTTTTTTCAAAGTTAAAAAGTTAAAGGTTAACTTTCCATGATATTCAGAGCCAGGCTCCTGTGCTGACTTGTGCTGTTTGCAGCAATGCTGGGTTACATTCGGGCTCTGCAGCAAATATGTCAACACAGAAGTTGTCGATTACACAACTAAAAGATAAAGAAAATCTGTTTCCCGCCAGCTCACAGTGCCAGAAATGAAATGCTCCAAAGTGAAAATAAACTCATTTCCTTGAAGTAACAGGGGATTACACCAGAACTCACAAGGCTCAAGGATCCAGGCTCTCCTCAGTGACATCCGGCGATTGGACAAGGGGCAATGGGTGCAAGTTGGAATACAGGAGGTTCCACATAAATATGAGAAAAAACTTCTTTACAGTGAGGGTGACAGAACTGGAATGGGCTGCCCAGAGAGGGTGTGGGGTCTCCTTTTCTGGAGACATTCAGAACCCACCTGGCCTCTTTCCTGTGTGATCTGACCTAGGTGTTCCTAATCCGACAGGGGGATCGGACACGATATCTTTCAAGATCCCTTCCAATCCCTGATATTATGTGATTCTGTGATTAGCTTGAGTCTACCTTAGGAATATACTACACAGACTTTTAAAAATATGCGTATCTCTTTCCATCACATTTATTTACCTCTTATCGTGACATTTTCAAGGATTATTCATGCATCACAAAACACAGGAGTTTTTTTTTCCGCATTCTTGATAGAAAATTGTGCCTTACTGCAAAAATGCAAAGGTGCCTGTATGGCTGCTTTAAATTTAAAGACTGCTGGAAAACATGCAAGTGCATGTTATTCTCAGTTGTGTGGCTATCTTTGAAGAAAAGCATTCATTTGAGCTATGAGTTAAGGACCTAGACATGACAAAACATTAAATCTCATGTCAGTGATGAAGAACTGAATGGATTTCCCTCAGAACTGGGTTTGATGGCCCTGTGTATAAGAACTGGTGGATATGAAAACCAAAGCTGAGAGTTTGGTTGCTGGCTCTTCTCTCTGAAATTAGGAAGCTCATAGCACTTTGGTAAATTACTACTTACAAGAAGAAAGATTGCTTGCAAAGTCAAGTACTGTGAGAGGCTTCCTGCTCGTATCAATGATGTCATTCCACAGAACAGTGTCCATGTTGCACAGTTTGGGGTTGTTGCTGATTTTAACACCTCCATTGAGAATTTCTGCCATGGAAGGAAAAACACTAATGAGTGAAGCACCTTTCTTAAGTCTTCTCCCAAATTTCAGCATCCTATTGATGCTTTGGACTTCGCGTCCTTTAGTAATGGCATATTATAAACTTTCTTCTTGTTCTGAAAAAGGCTGTACAGCTGGAAAGTGAACAGAAAAATGGGAAATGACATTCAGTTTTTAAAGCATTGACTTTGAGAGAAGATCTTCAATTTGGTCTTGATATCAATAATTTAATGGTCAAAGTTTACTTGTGGGTGCCTCCACCTTTTGCCCTGGTCTCACCTGATAGCCGTTTCATTGGCAGCTCTCGAAGTCCCTGGGTTTTATTCATGTGGTAATTGGATAAAACTGCCAGGGCGAAGGAGTTGTCGTAAAGCACATTCCCTCGGATAATCTGGAGGTTTTCTAAGGGAATAACGTCCACCATGTTAAGTGCAATGAGCACATAGCCTGCAACCTCCTGTATGGTCTGAGAGAAGAAACAAGGCACTTAATCCACAGCATTTACAAACCATCTTTCATCCTACTTTCCTTCTCCCACTCCCCCAATACAATCTTTGAATTTTATTGAACAGAAAAACAGTCTCATAAGAACTAAATAAATTGGAGAACAAGAAGGGACTATATGAAAAACGGAGCCAAGGAAATGCGTCTTCATGTTTGTATTTTGCATTCAATTGAGTGTGCTAAGCAGGTATAAAATGACCCTAGAAGTAGCTACCAGCTGGTCACTACCTGTATCCTGTTTCCAAGCAAGGGCAAGTGGGCATACTTAGAGGATGCAGGACAAGAAGGCAAGCACATGTGATATGCTAACTGTGTATGATGTTTTCTCTGAATATTTACCTTCAACCATTTGCAGCACAGACACTTCACCTGATTAAGTCTTATACTTTATCTTCTATGCCTCTTCCCTAGCCACCACGCTAATGCTCAACAGAGGGGAGGATCAGGCCATCACCTCTCAAGCGATAGATATTTACAGGACATCAAGACAGGTGAGGCACTGACCATGGATGTAGGTTAATTCGTTTCTTGTACTGTGAAATGTGTGCATTTCTATCTTCTAAAAAAAATCCCTGCAAATGAAAAAACCCTCAGGCTACTTCGGATATTCTTCTCTTCCATGAAGTCTATCAGTGAGTTTTCAGAAGACCTGTTATGTTCTTAGAGACAATGATCTTCATGGTCAAGCAGTGCTTGGGAAGAAAAATGGCAATACCATCATACTTATAACTTGTATGTCTGAAACAACTATTTTCTGATGTTTATGCTTGCTATTGCAATGTTTTTCCTTTTCTTTGTTCTCTGAGGAGGGAAGCTCGTGAAAATTTCTCTAAACTCAGATGACTGACCTGCTTATTCAGATCCATCATAGAAGAGTTCTTGGTACCAGATACAGATTTTTCATGTAAAACATGCATTTTCTCCTCCCGCCTTTTTCTTTGTAAACCTCCTAATCTGACATACCAAATGCAAAGCATTTAAAACTCCTTTGAAAACACAAACCCTAATGTGCAGTGCTGCTGCTATTGGTGCATTCTGAGAGGTGGGAGCAGAACTGTACCCTTTACCCAGTGTCTGTTGATGGGGAACTTGGAGGTGCCAATGACAGACTTCTCCTCATGATCTGGCTGCATTTTAACATCCATCCTATCTGTTCTCTTCCCAGTTGGCTGTGTCAGCTTATGCAGTTGTGCAAAGAACAAATGCTGTGATGGGAATAGTATGTGTGTTAAGTGCAGAGGATTACCTTGAAGGTTGCAAAAGCACACAGCTGGTGCAGAATGCAGCTGCCTGCTTCCTTGGGACACAGGTGCTGATAGATGGTGAGGCACTCACCATCACATGTGGAAACGGATCACAGACTGTGGAGAATGGTAACGGCCTCCACACATCAAAGTCTGTGATCAGTGATTGCCACTCATTTTGCCATTTGCTTTGCCCAATCATGTAACAAAACCTTTTGCCCTCTCAGAGGGAGACAAAGGGTAAGCCTGTGATAATTTCTGAAAATTACAAACCCATCTGCATGGCAACCAAAATAGGTCGGGTCAACACTTGAGAAGCTATTTCTCAAAGTAAATGATTCTGTGTAATTGGGCTGAGCATAACCTGCAGCCTACAGACATGCTGTGACTGTGATTTGCAATATCTCTGACAATTATTCTTTTTGGATCAATACAGCATTTTATAGATAGCTAGATGACCCTTTGCACTCAGAAATACAGTAAGATTCCTTTATCAAGATAAGCCATGTTGGCCGAAACCACAAACCTTAAGGAAGGACAGATCACGGTTATGCTCCACATAGGTAATCTCCAGGTTACTCAGCACCACTTCGCAGTTGTTGTACATTCTCTGCAGGCTGGTGAAATGGTCTTCCACATGCCCCAGCTGGGTCAACTTGTTATTTGTCCCTTGACAAACTGTGGAAGAAAGAAGAAAGCTTCAAAAAGGAAATCAAGAACAACTACGGAGAGTTGAACAACTCCAAAATGTGTTCCCCATCCAGTTTTTACAAGAATCACCATAACTGAAGCATCAGCACAGTGAAAAACGCAGATGTGCCTACTATGCATGAACCTAATGGCAACAGCACTGGGAGCATACAACATTTCCTAGGCAAACAGATGCACCACCATTATAAACAAGCAAGCCCCAGAAACTCTGCACTCATCCACCTAACTTTAAAACATCTTTATGTTATTGCAATACAGAGGAAGGAAGAGTAATACATAAGTAAATCCTATAGAAGACTTCAAAACACCTTTCAGGTAGAAAACGTCAACCCAACTTGGCTCTTGGGTGGGATCAAAAGAAGGCCTTCATCTCATCATTATTATAATGTATGGCAGGCCTGATCTCAAGAAATTATGCCTTCTCAGAGTCATAATTTTGAGAAACACCGGTTACAAACTGCAACACCATTGTATGGGGTGCTATAAAGCAAATAACAAATATACTTGACAGACCTGGATACAAGTTTCAGAGGGAAGACACCTGTTGAAGATTTACCAAACAATTGATGCTTCACTAGTAGGAAAAATAACTTAATAATCAATGATAAAAACATATCTATCTACTCCCAAAACCATTTGTTGAACACGTTACTTCTCAGTACAGTCATCACCATTAAGGAGCTACAGAGACGAACTACAGCCGGAATACTCTTCATCTGTGTTTGAAACAGGTCATTCACTTACATTCCTCAGCTATTTCTCATCACACATCTGCATAAGCATTATTGTATTTGTGATCAGACTGGCACCGGTACACTGGAGTCACTTAACAGGGACTGTGATTACATCACCTACAAGAGCATCAGGTGTAGAAAATGACCCTATTTACATTTGCCTCAAAATTCTGTAATGGATGAGAATTTCCTAGGCAGGATTTTCTGCTCCAGTTTCAAAGTCAACTGTTTAAATGTGTTCATGTTTAAAATCTGCATCTGAGTTCTTTGGCATATGGGAAGCACAGATTATTAGCCAGAGACACAAGAGAGGTCTTATTCTGTGGCATGATTATGCTTTGAGTGTATAAAGTTAGAAAAATTGTCACATATCGGTCTGCACTGGAAAATGCATTGCTGTTGGGTATGTGAGTGAAGAGGCCTTGCACTGTTTGGAAAAGTATGAGTCCTATCAGACTTCTTCTGGAATTTTAAGCAATGTTATTGTCCAGCTAAGATAAAAGCAGAGATTAGGGAAGAACACAAAACTCATGACAGGTTCTATGCAGAAGCTGCAGTTTTTACGCTACAGCTTGAATGTAAAGATGGGTGGAAAGAGCAGCCCTCTATGGCCCTGTCTTCCAGGCCCATGCCTACCATCTACCAACTATGCAGCTGTGGAACCAGAGACAATCAGATCACCAAAATGAGCCCCAGGGAAACAGCATGCCTGCACATCTCTTCACTTAGGCTTGCAGAAGAGCTAGAGCTCTGAAGATGGCTCAGCTGACCCAAAAACACAGCCTTTTTCACTGCTTTCTAGCAGTGAAACAGCAGGCTGACGGCATGGTTCCTCACACACTTCTCCCTCTCTCATGGGACTGCTCACTGGATCATGCCAAAGAGTTGATCCAAGCCCCTAATAATGCAGAACAATAAATAAGTAAATGAAATGAGGGTTTTTTCAGCTCCAGAAAGCACATCAATTTGGGTCACCGTGGTGTTGCATCTACTTCTGCCTTGGAAACAGCTCTTACAAGGAGAGGGAGAGGGCAGGAGTACATAGTCAGCAGAAGGACCTTGCCAACCTGTGAAGTCATTAAAGGAAAAGTAGACATAACAAGCTCTGAAGAGGCTTCAGGTTGGTCCACCAGGACTTGCTATCTTCCCCTGTCCTATGAGGACAGACAACTTTGATGGCTTCCTACCAAACGTGTCTTAAACCATATGCAAAATACATCCCCTCCATCAGGTGCATCATGTCCTCTATGCAGTAAACAGAAAATATAGGACAAACAATTGTTAAGATCTGGGGAGCAACAGTAGTTTGCTTCTGTTAAGCTTTCAACAGCATATGGCCAGCAGCATTCTGACCACCCCATAGCAGTCCCCTCATAATTTTTTGTTTGCTCAAATATATATGGGACCAAACACTAATTTGCCATAAAAAGATCTAACTGTATAAAAAAAGATAACTTAGTTACAGTAATACCAACCAAATGAGAACTAGGGTCATAAGTCGTATATGATGAGAAAGTTGAATCAGACACGAACATAAATCCATGGAGCAATGGTACTGAACTTGGGCTAATCTGCTGCATAATTTCCCAAATAAGAGGTTTCAAAAGAAAAGAGAATGACTTGCTTACATGTGATAAATAATACTACCCTGAAATTTCTCTTCTTATGAAAACCGTGTTCTGAAAAGATCCATTATAATTATCTAGATATAATACATACATGCATGAACACTATTCTGGCCAGAGGGGAAAAAAAACAAGACAAATTGCAGATCAGAATCTTCAGAAATAGGCAATGCAGATTGAGATTGCACATATCAGGTAAATATAGCAGGTCATTTCTTCTAGCCTATGCCAAGCATCCACACAGGGTCACACAGGCAATACAGGCAGTCTAGCACAGTGCAGTACTGGCCTGCCTCAGCAGAGTTCAAAGTGGGGCATGTACACATGCGTGGATGGAAGAATTATATTATCATTTAACATCTGTTAAGACTGATCTATTTGCCCTCCACAGATTTTGATGCCAGCATTTTATTACATACTTTTGTTTCGGTGAGTAACAGAGCAAACAATCCAGGGTAAGGAGTCTGCGGTGGGAATGGATTCTTCCACAGTACTGCTGAGTAGTGTGGTAGCATACTCCACATAATAAATCCCCAAAGAGGACATCAGACATGGCTCCAGCACGTTTTAGACAAAAGTGAAAATGAAGGAAACATCGAGAAGTTTTCTGATAGCAATTCAGGGTGAGATTGTTCCCAGGCAGTAGAAAAGCTGAGATCGAGATCTGAAAAGTGGGCTGATCTCTAAAAGAGGGAAGTTTTGCTCTGATCTGATGTCTTACTCTAACAAAAATGCAGCCAGTGTGGAAATGTTGCTGCAGGGCAGCAGTGTGGGACACCAGAGAGCAACTTCATTTCTATGGGATGTTATTCTTAGCAAATGCACTGGACTTCCTAAATGTCAGTGTAGAGTCAGCGTTGAGTCATTTACAGTATTACCTCAACAGATGGCCTAAAAGTAATGCTTGCTCCCTACTGTACCTCAAACTGAGCTGCAAAGTAGCATTTCTAGGTGATGCAACCTCTGCAACCCTCTGATTCCTCATCCATTAAGACTATTGGAAAGGTCATTGATTTCTGCTGAGCCTATTGCTGGGCAAACAACTAGGGTGAAACGAAAGCATTTCCTAAATTACATCTTTCCACAGGCAATTTTAGGGGCACAGAATGCACCCGCCCCTCTGCAATGCTAAGTGACTATACCCTCCCAAATTCATTCAATCTTAAATTAAATACGCTGGTCCCTACAGTGATTGTATCAATACAAGTGAAATCTGTTTTCATCTTCTCAGAAAACCTCGGATTACTGAAGCACCAATCATGCCATGCATATTTGTTCCACACTTGATAAAACCCTGGAGAATGCTTTGAACCCAAATTATCACCAATCCCCAAATCATCAGTTGTTTCTGTTCGTGTTTTGCCTGGTTTATCCTCTTGCTGCTCTGACGCACACATTGAAATGATAACTCAATAAGGCAGTTTCAGAGACACACAAGTCCATTTCCATGCTTCACACATCACCGATAGCTCTATTCTACTTGGCATAATAAATGTATATGTTTTTCTCTGCATCTTTTCCAGCCACTAATGATAATGCAAAACCTGCAGAAAAGAGATCTTTCACTTAACCTGCCAGAATATTTATAATAAGTCCTTTCTTCTCACTCACTTGCAAGTTCATTTTTGATTCATTTTGGCATTTCTCGGAAGAGCAGTACCTTGCAGGGCTCTTGCTCCAGATGCAGAGCTGCCTCCAGAAGCCAGGGAAGAAAATGACTCCTGGTCTTCTAACATCAGTGATGCCCAATACTAATTCACCTCATCCAGAGTGTGGAGAAGAGAACATTTCAAGTGAACTGGAAACATTTTGTAATAAAGACTGATGTTTACATACATACTTTATGTATGGGCAATCACAGATAGGAATGATTTTGGGTTGATGTATTCACCCCTTACAAGGGCATCCACTGACCTTTTAGAACTTGATGTTCTTTGAGGTCCCTTCCAACTCAAGCAATTCTATTGTCCCCTACTAATTACATGAGAATCCCCTTGTGTACTCAGGCACAAATCTGGACAGGTCTTGTATATTAGACTTTTTTTTTTTAACCAGTCCCAAAGCGCTTCCCAAGCAGTGCATGGCTTCATGCAGAAGTCACTGGATGCATCAGCAGGAAAATACCAAGCAAGTAAAGACCTGCAGTCAGCATTCATCTCTAGCTGTGTCCTGGTGTGCTGAGAGCAGAAGCCTCTGCACTAGAAGGCTCTCCAGTCCTAACGAAGCAACTTCTTGCAGCACTAGAAATGCCCATCCTGGCTTCAATCATTCTCCAAGATGGGTTCCCCAAGACTGATGAGCTGTGTTGTCCACCTAGGACTTGGCTTGCGCATGGGTTTTGGTTTACTGGAAGTGCAATTACCAATGAACTCAACAATGAGATATTGCTGCAATAGCAAGTAACCTACAATAACAAGGCAACTTCATAGATATCTACTACTGTGCAAACACACATGCAGAAATGATAACACTTTGTAACTTTTATACATCGATAATTGAATCTACAGAAAAACACACATCTTCCCCCCTTCGTCCCCCAGCGCTCTTAGGAGAAACTCTAAGCCACACTTTACACGTTATTTAAAGTCAACCTTGGATGTGAAGTTCCCCCACAGCAGTTTCTCTGTGTGAACTTGGCAGAGCACAGCGATGATCTTGTAGTTCCCAACTTAGAGTGGAGCAACTGAACGTGTGTGCCCAAAGATACAAAACTCTTCAAGTTCAAACATGCCTTAAGCAGCATTACTGCATGGCAAAGCCACACCAAGCACTGCAAAGAGCAATGAAGTTTTAGAAACAACCTGAAGGAAATCAAGGGGAAAAGGCAGTGCTGGTGGTGCATTTGGTAACAGCAGATGGCAAGCACTTCTGGCAGGTCATCCAAGAGGAAGCACTGTCCACACATCAAATAATTTTTGTTTCTTTAAGCGATGTCAAACCCACATACTGACGAACGTCAGTTCATTCAGTACTGCCAAACAACCCCAGTGTGAATCCCTGGCTCCTCCTCATGCTTTTCCCACTGATAGGCCAATCAAGTAGCACAGCTCCTGGCTAACAGCCCTCCAGCTCTCCAGTTTTGCTACGAGTGTTCCAAAAAGTCTACGTGAAGACCAGCACCAAGTGGCCAGAAGACCTACAACACAGCTCAGTGAGCCCTTGATCATGAGAGATATGCATGGCAGGAGTGTGGCATTTTGAGATCTACGCTAGAATACATCAGGAAACAAGAAGACAACAACAGATACACGAGTTTCTGCCTTGTCATCTGAGAAAATGCATTCTTGATCATTCGTTCCAGCAACATCCAAACAGCAGCAGGATTTTATAGCATAATAAAAAGAAAATATGCCCACGAAAATGTGAGACCAGTGACCAATTACATCACAACTGGATTGTTTAAAAGAGTCTCAAAATGAGTTAAAACTTGGGAAACAAAATTTAAAACAAGAAATGATGCTGTGAACGTTTTACCATGTAGGGTTTCTTAAGGTACTGCAATTGCATCTGTCCATTTGTACTTTCCAATTAAAAGAAAACAAGTGTTTATCTTGATTTACGCTAAATAGAGCCCTTTGTTGTAACAAATTGTAGTCTTTACATATGTAGTTCTCTCTGGAGCCTCTCTCTTGAGGCTTTGGTTCCAGGTGAGCATTCACACGCCAACTTAAAAAGGGTAAGATAAACCTATCACGTATGATTCCAAGCATAAGACTAACAGTTGCTATTACAAATGCAACATATTCTCAATTTTTAAGCTACAAATATTTATATAAATGCATACACACTTATATGATCTCTAGAGACTGCAAAACATACAGAGCACAAGAGCAACCATGCAGGTTTTGTTTACCGCCTTGAGCCAGCCATGGCCCACACTCCATGCGAAGCACATTCACTCCCATGCACAACCCTGTCCTCCAAACTCATGCAAATACTGCCAGCAACCACAGAGGATGGTGAATCTTGATTCACATCGCTCTGTCACTGCGCACAGTGCTGGCTCTGAAGCTGGCCTGGTAGAAAGTAACTCTTTGCAAATTTCAGCCTCACACAGATTCAAGCAGGAAAGCTACAGAAAAGAGGGAGTTACACTCCCCAAATTCCCAGGAAACATCTTGTCCCTTAAGAATGAGATCGCTTTCTTGAGTGAGGCTAAAACAAGACAGGACCAAGATAAACAGCATCCGCTCCTTTGAACAATAAAGGTACTGTTGTTATCTGTATTAACAGAGCAAACAGGCCCTGTCAAATAACTAAGAAAAAATAAGTAAAAGCTGATAAATTTAAAAGGTTGTATTCATGGGAATGAACATTACAGTTAACACTTACGTTAGGGTTTCCAGTAGAAATTTGGATATTTACACATGTTGACAGGCAAGCAAGTTAATGCATGCCGCATGGGTTTGAAAAAACTCCAACAATATTTAAGTTTAAAAGGCATAGTTGAAGAGTGTATTAAACGTTCATATGCTCCAGATTGCTGCTTGATCTTCATTTAAGCCTTGACTAAAAGGAGAGACTCCACTGAAATCAATTGGATCTGAGTCAAGCTCTTATTTCACTTAATTTAGCTGTGTGAAATTCAATAAATGAGGTAAACAGACGTACCACTCTTTTATTTCTGGAAGAAGGAGAGCTAAAACTATGTTTTGAAAGCACCGCTAAACAGCCACAAAGTGATTTAACAGCACTTGGGTAAGGTTGGAAGACAGAGACCAATTTATCTTCAACAGTCTGGGAAGGAAAAACATCCAATTTGGTCACTGCTACTGTAAATGTTGCATGTTACAGCAAGTGCCCTGCTTTTAAGAGTTGGCCTTATTTAGCAATACAGAATCTCAGCCGCATTTAATGCCAGATTTCAGTTCTGTGAAGAAATGTAAACAAGTTTGAGCATTTTAAAATGTACTTGAAATGCACAGTACAATACATTACAGGCTGTTCACACTCTGAAAAGATTCCTTCTCCATCTTGATTTGATCAGTGAGCTTCTGCCCTACAACCTGAGCTCAGAGCCAGCACTCCTTGTGCTCCTTCACCCTTTTCAGCAAACAAACTCCTCAGTGGCTCAGTGGTGAACTCAGAAACTCTGCAATCCGAACTGCATAAAAATAATGCTATACTGCATAAACTTCTGCTAATGCTCTCAGAGTTGTACGTTCACAATGCAAGGTCACAAAGATGAGACGATGGAGTTAATCTTTTGTTTGAATGTGCTACAGAACAAGGCACAGACACAGATCTTATTTCTCTCTGACCTTGCCAAGACAGCCCTCCCACTCCCATGTGCTTCTTTTGCTCTGTCACTGCAGAGGAAACATCATGGCTTCTACATGAAGTATTTTGAGGCCCACGTGTGCAATGGGCTGCACAAAAGCCTATCAAACAACTGTTACTGTGGCAGACTTTTAAGGATGCCTTACTTACCTTTGGAAACACTAATGGAAGAAACATTAACAAACTGATGAAATAAATTAAAAAAAATCTTCTTTTCCAAACAGAACTGAAGTGCGGATTCGTCAAAGGCATCATCCCGTAACAATTTTCTTTAGGTGAAACTATTAATTCATCACAAGGATGAATGCAGCTGCTAAATTTGATTCTGCAGCTCCTCTGCCCCCACAGTTTGAGGAACAATGCTGATTTTGTGTCTCCCTGGATCAGTTCCACACAGCCAGGTAGGCAAAAATCCAAGCACCTTTCTCAAGCACAAAAAACCTACATGCAAATACGATAATGCACTTAACATGCAGGCATAAATCTCATGGACAAAAAGCTGTCAGAAAGAAGCTGCTGCATCAGTTAAATGAAAAGGGAATAAAAGCCCCTCTTGTATGGAAAGCAATTGCATTAGCTACAGTGTAAGTTAAAACACTGAGTGCAAAAACTGTAGCAGCCAGTTGCACTATGCTTATCTTTGCCAAAGATGTCTTGAGGGGAAAAAAAGCCAAGCCTTTTACTAGTGCAGCAAAACACGTGCGGAGACACGAAAACTTGCTGTAAGCCTGACTGAATTCACTTCTGTTCCTATCTGCTTCACCACTCCTGCCACGTTTGCTTTGAGAAAGATTGCATTCAGGTGGCCGGAGCTTTCTGAAACCCACGGACTTTGCTTTTTTTTTCTAGATGATGCAGGTAATAAGGAGTCAGAGCTGCTGTGTGGGCAGTGGTACCTTCCTGTAGTGTCGATTCTGCTGAAGGGCACCTCCAGCAGGGTGGGTGGATGGATGAGCACAGCACTTCCTTGCCCCCTGTACCTTTTTTTTTCTGGGAAGCATCTTAAGCAGAACAACTCAAATCACATTTTGGCAAGTTTCTGGCATGCTGTGGGGAGGTGATATGTTTTTCTTCAGCCTATCTTTTGTGTGGCAACTCAAAGAAAGAGAGAATTGTTGAGGTAGCCAAAAAAAAAAAGGGAAAAAAAAGAATGTAAAGTCAAGGTGACGCATTTTTTTGAGATCCACTGCCTGAAGTATTTTCAAGCTGACTCTTTAAGCATCCAAGGACTGAGTGATAAAAACATCAGAAAAATAATAACTACGCAAGGCACGCATTTATGAAAGACTGCAGAAAAAAAGAAATCACACTTATTTTTCCATGACATGATGATAATTCATAAAGTATCTATTTTTGGCCACCACATCCCAGAAAGTTTCCAAAACTGCAAAAGAGTCACCTTTTGAGCAAACAGGCATGTCACATGGCTAACTCTCCAGTACAACTGAGGATCTGCTCCCCACATTAAGTAACTTCTGATAAGCCTCATTAAAATCAGAGCCACCCAATCTTGGCTAAATGACACCTGTCAAGTCTTCACAGCCATAGGTTGGTTTGGCTGCCTTTGATGCTTTTGCCAGTCTTCCATCAGCATCTATCACTTCATGGGAGAATTGGATCACCTCACTGCATGCAACACAGTTCTACTAGCTCCAGGAACAGAGGAGCTTTGTCCTTCAGGGATGCAGATGGGGCCCCCAGTACACTCCAGGAGTAGAAAAAAAAAATGCATTTTTACAATCAATGAGCAGATTTCCAAGTTAAAGTGAATGGTATGAAAGCAGTGAGGAGGGAGCTACAAGGAAAGATGTGGAAACAGGAAACATAAAGGCTGGAAACAGAGCAGGGGCTTCAGAGGTCACCTCCCATCCTACGGCTGGCTCCAGCTCAGGTTCAGCCTAATTAAACCTGGAGCTCCTCTGCAGTACTGAGGGGCTCCTGCACCATCCCTTGACTTACATGAGTGTAAGTGAGAGGCAAATCATGTCTGTTTGATTCCCAATCATGCTAGCTTGTGTAGAAAGCTGGAGGATTTCTCATTGAAATCAGTGGGAACTGTCTCACCACAATTCAATACATATGTGCTTTTTGTTCAAACACTCTCAGTTTAGTTTTCTTTCTCAAGAAGTTCTTCTCATGAGAAATACTCTCTTTCTCACTTGCCCTTGTATTCACCCCTAAACAAGCTTGGAAACAAATACCCATCTTGAACAAATCAAGCTATTTCTCCCACAGACTGGGTAATAAAGTATTTTGCAGCGCTTGGTGTGAGAGCATGGTGCTACACTGACCAGTCTCCCCCTCAAGAAGTGAAACGACCTTCTTCCCAAAATAAGAAATATTTTCTTTTTAAGTTTGCATTACAAAACCCAAATGACAAAGCATTTAGGAGATTTTACACAGTGGGAACAGCAGAGCTGCATGCAAATTCTGCTTCACACCGGTGGAAAGTGGACATAAGAAATCAGAACTGGTTTCTCAGAATTCCCTCTTTAAGTGTTACTGAAGCAAGGATGGAGGATCTGCCACTGAACAGCAAAGTTTCCAAGCCTACTGTGTCTTTACAGAAGGAACGTCCTGAAGTAATGAGAACACAGAGTTTTCCCAAATACTTAATTCCAGTTAGTTGCTGTATAAGGGCACCTTTAGAGGCCGTTTCACTTCAGAATGACTTCGATTCATTGCACAAGGCTGCAATACTTTCAAGGACATAATTAAACAAAACAGAATGAGGTTTTAAGAATAACAGTGATAAAAGAAAAAAAAAAAAAAGAAAGACGGGCTTAGAATGGACATAAAACAGCTGCTGGCAGATGCATTACATTCTCACTCAGCTTAAAATCTCCCAAAAGGTTCTGGTACAGGAGCTGAGAAAACCCATGGGAAAATCTTACTTGTGACATGAGTACATTATGCAGCTATGGGACACATCTCTGCTTTCACTACATTAGCTTTTACAAGGCTGTCTCTCATAAAAACATTTTGTATTTTAGCTTTTGGATTTCAAAATGAAACTTATGGAGTACTTTCAGGACTTCGCCAAATTATTTTCCACTAAAAGTCTCAAAATAGTCTGTGGAAAGTTTCTGCTACATTCTCTTGGAGTCTCCCAATAAATGGCAATGCAGTTTAATCTTGGGGGAATAAGCTCTGACAGCACGTACCTATTCCATGCTATATACATGCTATATACATGCTCCTAACACAGCCCAGGAAAGAGAATACGGGTCCAACAGTAAATCCAGTGTGATTCTAGGATACTGTTTTTTCCTCCATACGTTGAAGCTGGCAGCAGCAGGGGAGTCCCATGTCCTACGTGACTGCATTTCACATTATGCGACTGAAGCACAGTATGCTGGAACACAGTAAAATTCCTGGTTTCTGGAATGCAAGGACCAAGCTGGCTTTCTTGGGAGGAAGCAGCCTTATCCAGACTTATGGGGATGCTCATCAGCAGCAAATACAATTCTTATCTGCTCCTGTTAACACATGTAATCATACGTGTCTTCAAGCATGCAAAATTGCCAGCTCTTCTTATTTTCTGTTTAATTGCATTACCTCAAAATCTGGCTTCCTATCAGCAGTGCAGAACACACCCTACGTTTCAAGAACAAAAACTCAAATGGTGGAAAACCTGCACTGACCAAGATCATGGAAAAGATGACGTTGCTGGAAGCTGTGACAGCAATACAGATGCTTTCAAAAATTCTGCCTTAAAGCCTGACTCCTTTGTTTTCACTTTTAAGCTTCTTTTTAGACCCGAACTTGTCTCTAAGTAATCGTATCCTGTAACACAGAACTGGAAGGCCATGTCTTCATGAAAAAAAAAAATCTTTATTACACAAAAACTTAGAGAGGTAAGAGGATTTCAGTATCAATGGATAAATATGTGCACGTCTCAAACAGAGCACTGGAAACATTTTTTCTCAGCAGAGGAATGCTTTTAGGTCTCTGTGGTTATTATTGCAAAAGTGTGTCATCATCTCATGCATTCCAAATCACCACTTGAAGTGCTTCCTCACTATTTATTGTACGGACCAGTGACTGTCAACCTGCACTCCGCATCTCCCTGTGAGTCTCCAGACTATTTTTGCACCCATGAAAGATAAATAAGGAAAGCAGGCTTACATTCACTAAGCAGAGGTCTGTGCCCTGCTGCTGCCCTCAGAAATACTGTAGGTGCCTGCATGCTGAGCAAGACTGTAAACCACTGGGATGCATAACCCCACTCCAAATGTGCTGTGTACACCTTTCCAGCGGCTCCTTCTGCTCTACCCCTCACAGAACATATAAACACACATATACATATATTTTATTATATACAATATATACTGGATAGGCTTCCTGAAGTATATACGAGTCTCCCTGCAGTACTTAAAAGGACAACTAAGCTTGTAATTCTTGGGCCTGGCATATAAGATTAAACTGTCATTTCACAGACAAAAAGAATGCACGTGCCTAATTACGATTAAAAGCAGAACAATGAAATTGGGCAAAGAGCATTTTAGTTGGTAGAAAATCAGCTCTGCTGTACTGAAGCATCACAAGCCCCCGGTGTCTCTGCTCACTGACCCCATCAGTAGGCTCAGTGAGCCTGGAAACTGCAGCTACTACTGTGTGCTCCTGTAGAGCAGAGGTAGCCTGACAGAAAGCATCTTTTACTGTCAAAACGTGTTTTTCAGCACTTCATTTTTGCTAAATGCTCCTTAGCATGTCTTTGTACATCTCCTGTTCAGCAAACATGCACAAACAGACTACAGAGGACAGGCAGCTTTTTAGTTTGCAACACTGGAAATCAGAAATAGGTGAGAAGACTATTGATATCCTTTTGTTTTCGGACACTCTCTCAAACATATACCTGTCTAAGAGCAAAAATAAATGCTGTCTTTGCTTCCACAGGAGTTTAGCATCACATAAACCAGACACTGAGACAATTTCCTTGCTGCAACATGAAAGGCTTGTTGAAAAACTACTTGCAAGAAAGAGGGGAGGATCATAGTTGCTTTTTTAATGTTCTTCCAGGACGAACGCACGAGTTAGAAAGTGTAATAATTATTTCTTATCACTCATGTGACAGTACACCCATAAATAAAAGTAACCAGTGCATTTATCAGTGACTTAAAAACATACCTTATCCTCTCTAGCACAACTGGACATTTCCATGAATTCCTCACTCAGTGCTTTTCCTCTACAGTCATGTTCCTGTCTTGATTAGGAAGAAATAAAAGGGATTTTTTATTTTTTAATTTTTTTTTTTTATGAAAAGCACATGATTTTATTTAGCTCTGTTGCGAGATATTTGCTACCAAACACATCCTGCAAACAGAGCTCAGACCAACACAGACAATTTAAACAGCCTCAAGAGGGCTAAAATGTCAAAAGGCAAGTTACAGTGTAAGATCACGATATGGCTTTGATGTGTAACTTCTGTTTTCTGAGAGATCCAGTGCCTTTTAAATGAAGGAACCATTTAGGTTTTGCAGTCTTACAGATATTCCTGAAGACGCGGATGTATTTCTCAAAGTGATTCACTTGCATGGGATATTAAAAATCAACACTTCCTCTCACAGCATTATAAAGTGCCTTAACGAGTGCGTACTCTGCCTGCTCACAAACAGCTCACAAGGTATTTCCCCTCCAGAAAGGGCAAATTGAACCGTGGCAGGGATATTATGCAAAGTGCAGAAGATGGAGGAGGATGTCACCTGCCTGATCACGAACAAGTACTGAATCAAACAATACCGAAAACATACAGGATAAATTGCATAAACTGCACAATGTCCTTTGTGTTAAAATAGCATGTCCCCCAGTCTGGTATTTCCTTTTCTAATACATATGTCAAATCCCAAATTCATTCCACTTATTCAACCAGCCAGACTTATTTAGCCTTGTCTAAGAAAAATTTTTTTGTGTGTATTCTTTTTTCCCCCCTCAGTTTCCTCTTATTATATCCCTTCTAGTTAATATACATCTTCCTTTAAGTTAGGGACCAGAACTGTAGACAGCATTCCTGGTGCACATTTAGCAGTCTGTTTACATTGAAGTTAACACCTTCTGTACAGTGAGTCCTTATTTTCTTCATAGAGACAAGGTGCCTCCTTCCTGCATAAAGCAGAGTCAGTACATGCTTTGTGCTCTGCACAATTTTATCTAATTTTTCTTCCATTTCCATTCTCTTCTCTTCCATTTCTTAGCATCCTCCAGTTCTACTGAAATGCTACCTTCCTCTTCCTCCTCAGCATCTCTCACCCCACCACTGTGAAACTTCGCTGGGACAAACTTATGTCCGATGCCAAGATTCTTCATGAAAATATTTAATTAAACACGTCTCAAGAACAATTCTTAAGGAAACCCAGAAGACACCTGTCTCCAAAGATTTTCTGATACAATCTATTGTGTCCTCTTTAATCAGCAAATTATCCAAGTTTAAACTTTTATACTAAACTACCTTCTCCAAGATAAGTAGTATCTATATAGTATCTACACTATAAGTAGTGTTGCATCATTTTACTTAGATTACTGAAGTCCAGGTAAGTAATTATGTCCCTGAAACAAAACAAATAAAAAAACCCAGCCATCTCAACAAGAAAGACAGCCTGGTACAGCTGCTCTTCGATACTGCAATTGAGCCTTTTGACTGTTCTGCATTTCCTTTACTGCCTTTAATTTTTCCTCTCCTTTGATACAGTTTCTGAAGCTAAGGTCTCAAAGGGAGAGTAATGGCTCTACAGCTGATTTATTTCTTTCAGTCCTTGAGCATATGGGGACATCATTTCATTGTGTAAATACTTAGAATTATGACTGCTTGATTCATTAAATTATTTATTAAATGTATTTATTAAATTCTTTGCTTTTTAAACAAAGTATTCTGAACTATAATAGGAGTTTAACCCAAATACGGTGCAAGTGGAAGTATTGGGAAAGCTAGAAATGGCACCTATCTCATAGTAAGAAGTGTGAAAATCCACCAAGAATTATTTTCACACAGATCCTGGCCTGGCTACATACCTTTCATTGTTCACTCAAACGTCCTGTGTGTCCCTAGAACCACGTAATTCATTTCACAATGCTAAAATTTAAATTCCTTTCCTGCTTAACCAGTGCAATTTTCTGATGTTCACACCCTTTACAGAGAAATAAGGAAGGCTGGTCTTTTAAATCCAAGTTAATTTTAAAGGGCGGATATATTTTTTTAAAAAGCTATTCAGATGGTCATATCTGCCACGAAGGTTCTCTGCATCGTATCTGATAAATCAGCTTTTCGTAATATATCAGAAAACACTCAGTGCTGCCTTCTGTACACCTTGTTAGTAAAGCTCTGTTTACCTACCTGCCACTGTCTGGCTGACTATTAACCACAATTAACCTGATGTGTTTTCTTCTTTGCAAACAAGCCGAATATCTATGATAAAAATAAAACTTATTCAGTAAGCCAAGTGCAAATGTTGTCTCAAGCACAAGCTGAGAGGTTGGGGAGAGAGGGTAACAAGGCTCTCTTTTCACGTGCAGCAGCTTTTTAATTATTTCTCACTGCAAATTAGAGAGAGGTAGGTAAGTAGAACAGCCAAATAATAATGATCTAATAGTGACTGGCTGTCTCAGAAGTACAGTTTGTACAGTGGTACGTAACCAATGTATTTCAGGGGGAAAAAAAGTTATTCTCAAGAACAGCTGATGGAAAAAAAATTAAAATTTACTGAGATGCTAGTAAGTAGTTTTTTTCATTCTGAAGCCCACTTCCATTTCGTGCAGTAAGTAACAAAATACCTCTGGTAGCACAACAGATGTCACATCTATCAACAACTTCTGGGTCTTTTATAAGCGCTCGCTGGCACTCCTCCATGCTTGCTCTAACAACACAGATGATGGCTTCTGTCTCTTTCATGGCATTCCTGGGGCAGACCCACAGCACCAAACCTGCTCTGACACACGTTTAATACCCATCATCTCCCCCTACCTAAAAATCACCAGGAATAAAAAGAAGTATAGCTAGCTTCTGTACGAATGGTGTCAAAGGAATTCCAGGCTGCTGCTGACATTAAAAATGTAAAAGATAACTTTAACTTAATGCAAAGATTAGTCTTATATCTTTGTCAAGGAGTAGAAGTGTTTCAGCAGACACTACATCTAAGCAGAGAGTGCAATTTGAAATAAAATCTTTCACTTTTCCAGATGATGCTCCCCTACACAAGGATGCTTGTGAAATCATGCCGCCAAATCTGCGATTTCCAAACTTATCCACAGTGATAACATAAACAGTAAGCAGTGATTTATCTGCAGGATCAAGCTTTGTTAAAAGAAGAGTGTGAAAAAAATGTACATTTGCAAACATTCTCTCCCTTGAGGGAGGAGAAAAGCTCATACGTGCACACAAAATGAACTACGTGCCCCAAGTTTTGCTCTTCAATTTTGTTCTTTCTGAAAATCCGTGAAATCAGATTTCAGTCTAAGTGGGGGATAAAAAAAGGGGGGATATCAACAGGGCTGCTTATGCCATTACCAGGGTGTGTATGCACACTGTAGAAGGGAAGGAAGAAGAAAGGGGAATGTGGCAAGCTACCTGCCTCAGCAGCAAGGATTCTTCCCATGCTTGTGTAATTCAAAAAGTAACAAACTCTTCCCCAATGTAAACTATCATGCAGTTACTTATTTACTCAGGTACCACTCAAACTTGGGCAGTGCCATGCTGGAATTCAAACACAGCACGAAGGATGAACTCTGTCCTCATGCACGTTGCTCTGAAAGCCAAAGGAGCATAAGCCTTTCAGTAGCAAGAGGGAGAAATGGCTATCCTGCAAATCTTCTTCCATCATTTGTTTTTCAAAACACCTCTCTGACAAAGTGAGTACAGTACAGTGTAAAAAAGCCAGAAGTCTCCAAAGACAAATGTTCCTATCACCAACAGAGAGGGCCATTTTCCTTGTGATCAATTACTGCCAACCTGTTGCTCTCACATCCAAGGCTTTCTCTGTGTGCTTCGTGGTCCCAGGAACTTTTAATTTTGTCTTTCCATTTGACATTTTACCACTGAGATCCAGCTTTTTCTTTTCCTTAAATACAAACCTTCTTCAGTTTTTTTTTTTCTTCATAAGAATCAGCCATAAAGCAGTGAACTAGAAGGCTGCTCGACACTAACCTTTCAACCCTTCTCAATATACACCTTAATATAGCAAATAGAAAGAGGCAAGAAGAGTAAAAGTCTCTTTTTGGAAAAAACAGAAGCTCAGGCTAGAGTCAGCTCTGTGCTCCCTTTCCACTGTTTGATATCACCATCCAGAAAATCTCAAAAGCAAGATCTGCATCTGGATCTGAGCTGTCCAAAATCATTTGTAAACTGAAAATCAGGAGTGTGACACGCTCAGGGTAGATTTATTCAGAGTAAATTTAATACTGAACAGTGGAGCCATTGTTTGCTAATGTGTGGAGTCTTGTGGGCTATCACTTTGTTAAAATGTTTACTTGTGTTTATCCGTTTTCTGGAGGTGTGTAATCTCCTCTGTGACCACTAATACTGAATCTCTGCCAATATTACCAAGTGCTAGGCATTACTAGGCCTATTTTCAGGAGCCTTAAGTAAGAACTTTGTGAACGGAGTAACAGAATCACAGAATCACAGAATCACAGAATTATCAAGGTTGGAAAAGACCTAAAAGATCATCCAGTCCAACCATCACCAATACTCCCCAGCTAAATCCTATCCCTCAACACAACATCCAAACGTCTCTTGAACACCTCCATGTTCGGTGACTCCACCACCTCCCTGGGCAGTGCATTCCAGTGCCTGACCACCCTTTCCGAGAAGTAATATTTCCTAATGTCCAGCCTGAATCTCCCCTGGCGCAGTTTGAAACCATTGCCTCCAGTTCTATCACTGTCTACACGAGAGAAAAGGCTGACCCCTAGCTCACCACAACCTCCCTTCAGGAAGTTATAGAGAGCTATAAGGTCTCCCCTGAGCCTCCTCTTCTCCAGGCTGAACAATCCCAGCTCCTTCAGCCGCTCCTCATAAGGCCTGTGCTCCAGGCCCCTCACCAGCTTCGTAGCCCTCCTCTGAACACGTTCCAGGGCCTCAATGTCTTTCTTGCAATGAGGGGCCCAAACACACAAACACACAAACACACAAAAAACAACACACAAAAAAGACTGTTTAGTCCCCTAGGCTGAATGAAAAACACATTAGGGGAAAAAAAAAAAAAAAAAGCCACAAATAACAACAGAAAAGATATACAGAAATTAAGACGGTCACATTTTTATGGTATATTTTACTTTCAGTGGCTGATGGCTCTCTTAATGGCAGCTATAAGGAAATGAGGAGTCTTCTGGGAAGGTTAGGAGGTGAAAAGTCTGCTTTCTCATAGCCACCTAGTTTCCTGATGCGAGGGGAGAGGCAAACTTCACGCTGGGCCCAGAGAATCACAATTGCTCAGATGCCTCCTCATCTCCTGGAGCCTTCCTGCACGCTGCTGATATGCTTGCACTGCTGCTGGGGCTGCCCCGGCTCCGCTCTGCCTGCTCCCGTGCACCAGGAATCAGAGTGCTCCCAAGAACAATAACAACAATAATAAAAGAATTAAACCCTGAGTTTATACTGAGTCGTGTAGCTGGGAACTGAAACCCCAGTTCACATGGCCACTGAGCCAGCTCCTGGAGTGTAAATAGAAAAACTGAAACCACAAGCAGCAAAGCTATATATAGGAGAAACTTCCAGCCACTCACTCAGAGGATAGGTTTTCACCGGGAATCATCTCCAACTTAAATCTGCCTTCCACATTTAGGGAGAAGCAGATTAACACAACCAGCCTGGATAAACAAGAGTGTTTGCTTTCCCACAGTTACGCGGCTGTTCTGTCATCCCAAGAAATTCAGTATGATGAAAAGTGTCCTCAATGCACACCTTGTACCTCATTACACATCACACCAGTAAAGCCAAGAGAGATAGATTTCAGGTATTATCCAAGATTTTACTGCTGCTGGTATTATCCAAGAACAGCTCACAGGAAATCTATGTGAGGCCATACAGGAATTGCTTACAGGCTTTGGCATCACATTAGTTTTACTGTGAAGAAACATGGGGGCACTGCTTGGTCTGCTTGGTAGCAGAGTCCAAGGAAGTCTGAATAAGCTGCTGCCTCTTCAGGCCTCCCAAAAATAAACACGCTAGAGCCATGCAGGTGCCCCTTTGGACATGGATGGTGGAAGCTTGGAGGAGGATAATGCACAAAGTGGGATGAGAATGGAATAGCAGCAACAGAAATAGGTCAGAGTGTTTGCAGCTTCAGGAGCAAAGCAAAATCAAAACAGCTCATGGGACTAATCTGCACACCTGGCCATGGCGGCTGATTGCCAGAGGAGCTCCAGTGTGAGTATGACTTGGCACTGTGCTTGACATGCATTTTCCAATGGAGCACAATACAGTTCACTTTCTAGTTTCCAATGCAACAACAAAGACACATAGATACAAAATGGCTTCATTAATAATGTCTCTGAAATGACAGGATGATGGGTACAACAGGCCATGTGCCTGGCAACCAAAGTCTGCCTTCACCTACACTATCCTCTGTCTGACAGAGATAAGGACATGGGGCAGAACAGAGTCCACAGCACACATCAAGCGACAGAAACAATAAATGCAGTCACCTGTGTCCAGAAGCAAACAAACTGCCTGTCATGAGAAACTACCCTAGTCCAAGCTATCAGCAACTAAGCCTGGTGTTTCATGCCATGGGTTTTCCCTACGGGTGGATGCTCAGGCCTTCCTTGGGACAGTGTCTCTGGATGCCGTGAATATAAACCACTGGATCAGCGCAAGTCAGAGCTTATCAGACACCAGGGCTGTATTTTGTAGTCAAGGTCCAGGACTGCATGACAAAAAAAAACAGGTAGCTTAGGCTTTTTTGGCAATGCTGAAGTTTCATTAGAGTAAAGCAGGTTTCAAATTATAGTTGATCCATAAATGAAATTGGCAATGATTTTGTTTGGTTGGTTGGTTTTGTGTTTTAACTTTCCTTTCCTTTTTTTGAACATTGCATAAATAGCAAAGGGAATATTCCCAGGAAGACTCATTCATCCAGGAAAAAGCAAAAGCTCCCAGTTATCTTTTCTAGTACCTGCTAGTTCTTGCTTTGCAGCTTGTAAAGAGAACAACTGTTAACCACCAGACAACGTATGTGTTACTTCACCTTCCTTTTTGAAGAGATCTGAGATCACCTACATTTTTCCTCAAAGAGAACCCATCGTAGCATGCAGAAGGGGCCTTGCATGAGCTGTGGCAAAATTAATTTTCTTTCTTCTGAGAACTGCCATCAGTCTGTCTTCTTCCCTGTTCTTCTGGCCTTGAAAAATAGCTAGGATGGATGAAAAGTTACTGAAACAAAAACTCGAGAAGTCTCTTCTTGAAATTGACTGGGGAAAAAATTAAACGTTTCATAAAAAGTGTATCTTTTCTTTTAGTAAATTATCAGAGCTCACCGCTGGCAACAACAAATGTGCCTACAATTAGATATGTCACAGTAATGAAAATACCTTTAAGAACTCAACTTATCCACTGTCCACTGACAGAGAAGAGTACAGCTCTGTGCAGCGACCACAATGGCCCGCATCCTGTGCTGAGGGATGCCTTGCAGAGCATGGTCTTCGTTTCCAATCTTTTGTGGAGTGAACATAAAGTCAGCATCTAGTTGCCAGCAAGGAAGATGCTCTGTATATTTACAAAGCCTTTAAATATTTTTCTTAGCTCCCAAACAGTCTGTCCTGCATCCCAGTGAGCACTTCTGGTGAGGGCCTGCTGGTGAACTGCCTCACAAGGGGGAAAAAGGCTGAGTCTATCCTTTATGCTTTTTCTAACAAAACCACTCACGACAGCTAGATACCCTCTAATTAAAACGAATTTCACTGGGGAAGGTTTGAGTACAACTAGTGGCTATTTCTGTTCTCTCTGCCTTATGTTTATCAGGAGTTGCAGAATTATACATCATCTGAGCAGTTTATACAACCACCTGAAATAACAGGATTTATACTGTTTTAACTCTACAGGACGTCATGACTCACTAGCAGTAATAATGCACTTCAAATAAAGACATCCAACTTCATTTCTTCAGATCAGCAACTTAACCTAGGAGAGGGGGCCCAAACTGTCATTCCTCTATGAATATTCTCCCAATAATTAGCTGCTTATTGTAGTTTACCCTTTTATATCAAGCCAGAAATAAAGCCTTTCCATGAACAACATCCCAGAAGAGAGAGCTACTATTTTAAAGTGTTCACAAAATGAACTACTCTGTGTAAACAATGAGATCTTCTCTTGCCTTGAGTGATCCAGATGTTTAAATTTAAAAAACCCTCCCCCTCACAAGAAGGAAGTTACAGCAAAGAAGATTTTCTTCCCTCAAAATGACCAATGGACTTTCATTGCTGGTGCAACAGGCCCTGCTTCCAGATTTTTGTTCCCTACAGCTTATCTGCATTACTTACAAAGAGAGGCATAAATTAGCTTTCTGCAGTCATTCCTTAACAGCCAGAGCTTTACATTCAAGACTGTATGTTCTGTCCTGGCTGCTCCCTCTTTCCTCCCCCTCTACTATACAAACTGTCTGTTCTTGCTATATAAACATGTTGGATATGGTTGATCTTACATTCTTAGCTGTTTCTGAAATCCTTGACAATATCTATTTGGTAAAATAAAGCAGCGTTTTGACACTGACGAGCAGAGCATTAAACAATATGGTCTTATCACATGCCAAAAATCACCAAGAGAAGGTTACACAGATCTTTATATTCTACGTGGTACTGCTTTCTGTTGAAATGATGTTCACATCCCTCTTCTGAACGTGAGGAGACCTGTTGAAGTAAGCAACATTTTGGCTGTGGCTTGCTCCAATGGGCTAAAGAAGCAGAGACCGCCACAACAAGAGCTTTTAACTTAGTACTTGTGATGATAATTCTCAATGATAACAAGCTGGACTTTGAGATGACTGACAAAATGTTTTACAGTGTTTCACCTTGTTACAGTCAACAGAGAGAAATCAGTTTCCAGTAGGTCATTAAAAGACTATTTAATTAACAAAAGCAAACAAACAAACCCCGAACCTAGATCTGTACATTACTAAAGTGAACATTAAATGATTTTTTTTTTTCATTATTCAAAGATCAATTTCATACTAAGGTTACAGAAATTTCATTTTTGGAGGTGAACATTCGTGTGCCCATTTTGTTGTTATTAAAGTCACAGAAATATACTAACGAAAAAAGAACTTCCCCTCTATCTTAATAAGAAAAAAATCGATTGTCAGTAATTGGGTTGTTTTTCTTTGTAAAAAGCCAAGGTAGATGCAAAATGTTCATAGCTGAGGTCAAATTATCTTTTAGATGATGAATGTGAATACAGAAATTAGGTTTCAGTGCTAATGTCAAGCATTCAGTTTTATTCTCTGCCTAGAAAAACAAAGAGCTAAATGTTTGCTACTGCTTAAGAAATTAAACTCCACGTGAAATGAATTATCTTGGTCAAGTACCATAAAAGAATGGATTTGTTGCACTGCAGGATCTAAATCTTGTAAGCCATGAGTTAAGACAAGTTCTTTTTTTCTCCTGATTCCAAACGGGTTGACTTAAGGACCCCAAAGAATCCTTGCTCCAGATGTGCTCCAGCTTTTGATACCAGCATCCTCAGAATAACACAAATAAAAACCAGAACCCCTATAACAAGGTATCTAAACAAAATACGCAAACACATGCTGCATCAAGGAACTTGATCTATATGATCCTAAATTTGTTTTAAGTACAGTTGTTGGAGCTATCCCCCACACAGCTACTGTGAATTTAATAAAACTGCTTAGCCAGAATGAATATGGCTTGTTTTAGTGACCAATGAAGTACTCAACTTCTAGAGCCAGGACATGCCCCAGAGCTCAAATGAGGTAGAAGGAGCTCCCCTGAAGCTACACGAGCTTGCTGAGACATGCATCTGCATGGGGCTGGGGAAGTGATACCCAAAGGATCACTGCACGGCTTCAAACAACAGCTACAACTCTTCCTATGTTTCCTGCCCAAATCCTAGGAAGCAGCCATTGCAGGCATTTACTCTAAAGCTGCAGTAGATTTAGACACATCTGCTTCTAGTCTCAAGGGATAGGTGACCTGCTTCAGCCTTATATGCTGGCAGCCACTGAGATAAATACGGCATGTTGCCTTGCGTCAGAGCCTGCAAAGGGCAATGGTGAGATTTCATTTATATGCCTAACAAGTGAAAAGAACTCCACAAAAGCTGCCAAACCGACTGCCAGACTAACATGCTTTCATCTGTTTATGGTCACTGCTGGTGTATACCACCAGTTATAAAAGAATGGAACTGTAAATTTAGAAAATCAGCAATAAGCTGAGTGATTCAAAAGCTTCCCCCAGTCATCACCTTCACAGTACCTGCTCTGCAGCTAGACAGGCCCACTGCACAGTCTGAAGGGCAGCAGACTCCAGTTTCTGCAAGACCAGAAAGAAAAGCACTTTCCAGACTTGTCAGCTGCATAAAGGCTGTATCAGAACCCAACATAAACGAGACTGCTGTTATCCACACAATCACCCTAAAATACAAAATCTACCCAGAATTAGACCTGCATCTCATCTGGACCATAGACACGTTAGTGCCAACTTTGCTGTTGAAGATCTGTTTATGTTTTAGTTGCAGGCAGCTTCCCCCAAAAAACTCTTTTGCCAAAATTTATGATCATCTAGCTTCTTTACAAATAAAAATATTTTAATATTAAAATATGTTCTCCTTTTGCAACAGCATTAAAAGTCAGTGCACACACAAAAAAATTTCAGATGTTCTGCTTGTACCTTCCTTTATCCAAGCTTGAAGCTCCCAAGCTTCAAAAGCCACTACAGCCTTTGGAAACTACAACCAAGTCTGCCATCAATTAAAACCACCATTTCCCGTCCTGTTAATGTTATCTGCAGACTAGATTAAAATATTATAAGCTACATGGTTGTTTGAGTTTGTCACCATTTAGCATCCCGCATGCACACACACACACAAGAAAAGAAAAGAAAGTGTGCTCCTTTCTGTGGAGGTTACAGCTCTACAGATAGTAGCATGTTATTCTGACTTTTATAATGTGATGTGTGAATTAGGAGGCTGAGTACAACCAGTTCACTCATGCCAAATAACAAGGGCTAGAATTAGCTTCTGGAAGACTCATCACACACACATTTTAATATATACACAACAGCTTCATTGCTGCACTTAATCTTCTATGCAGCCAAGATTCCAGTGACTTCAGAAAAGCAGAATTGGGCTCTGAATATATGCTGAGCAACAAAGTTACACCTATATACAAACACTAGGTATCTTCCCTGAGCATCTAATACTGTTAAGATAGAAAAAAGGCATTCACAGAGAGTTTAATAATTCTGTTCATAAAGTAGTTGGCTGTAAGAAGTACAACTAGTGTGTACTCATGTTACGAGCTTCAGTTTCACATTATTTTTCTAAAATGCTTTCTACATAATGTCTACGTAACGGCTTACCACAAATATCATGCACTCACACATCCATTCTTACATCAGTTTTCAGAAAAATACGCCAGAAACAGAAAATAAATTCAAAATAGGAATTTTAAATAACATTCATGAAATCTGCACACATGGCTGATTTTTTTCCTATTTAAATTTCTATTTGTGCCATAAATTCCATACTCTCTTTAAAGATACTCCATGCTTGGCTTAACAGTACTAGAAAAGCATAAGAGCAACAAAATGTCAGTTACGAACAAAAATGTCCTGTTCTTCCTTGGCACTTTACCAGAAGTCTAATTCTATGAAGCAGGCATTATTTTCTTTTTCAGTAACTGGATCCCAGCTCAAGTTTTTGAAACTTTCTCGATGCTGAAGGAAAACATACTGTAGATCAACCAGTGTCCAACACTGATTAACACAATGCCTTTTCTCTCTCATATTGGCATGCAGAAAATAATAATCAATTGTTTTAGAACCAATATTCCTTCCATCCATCAAATGAGATCTTCCTTTACCTTGCTGTAGGGCAACAACAACAACAACAACAACAAAATAGACAGACAAACTACAAAAAGTCTTATTGCAAGGGGTCTTTGACATAACTGCCTGCTGCAAACATCTGTACAACCAGAGACATTCCTTGTGCTCAAAATCCAGCAGAGGTTGCCCACTCATTACCATGATGTCATCACTTACAAGTGGAAATATATAAAGTTCCTGAGGTGATGAAAATTTAGTGTACACCTAAAGAAGACAGAAGATAAACTTTCCAGCTGTAGTGGTCTCCAGGATTTATTAGGCAAGAAGGCTACTTTGATGCCTCTGGACTAGTCCCTCCTTAATGGATCATTAATGTATCATTAAACCTAATGATACAGTGGCTTTTCATAAAGCTTGACTTTCAGAAACAAGTCAGTGATATCAGACAGCAAGCATATTTAGCTTTATGGAGAGATGTAAGAGCAAATCCTTTTCCCAGAGGAATGTCAGGCATCAAGACTGAAAAGCAGTGCCAATTGCCTAAGATGTCGTGGGTAGCCCAACTGATCCAAGACTTTATAAAATGTCTCATTTAACAGAAAAACAACCGACAATTTTCTGTGGCCTTGTGAACCACTGAGGCACATACAGATCCCTGAAGCACCGCGGGACGTATCACAGTCTCTTTAATTCTGTGGGGCAGGTGGCAAGATGCTCTTGCATTTCCCTCTGCAGAAATTTGGAGAAAGAAAAGCTCCAAGACCTACACTGTTGAGCTAGCCAGGCTGACCATAGCTGCTCTTGAATAAGACAGCTGCTGAATACCCAGAGCAGTGACAACGTATGGACAATGCGAGGGGACCTGGTAAACTCAAGTGGTGGGGGTTGAGCTTTTGTGTGACAGAGAAGCCAAAGGAAAAAGCCACACAAACAAAACCTTATCCCCCCCCCCCCCCCCCCCCGCCCCCTGATTTCCTCCTTCTAAACAGTACCATAATAAACCAGATGTGCCTGTTATTGCCTTTCTCAGGAAAAAAAAGAACACAAACCTTTTATATGCAGCTTTTCCTTCTCCCTCGTCACACAAATAATTAAAAAAAAAAAGCGGTAAAGGAAACCATTGTGAATGGTTCACTCAAGAGGGATGGCGAAAGATACTTAGGAATATAAAAAAGGAGGCTGTACTGAGCACAGAGACTGCTGGATGCCAGCAGTTGCTGCATTCCCAGGAAATCAAAGAGAATGTATCCTTTTGGGTTATCTCTGATGGCTCAGTCTCCACTGATTAGCTTCCAGACGGGAAGGATTTGTTTTACTTGATGCTCTTCTATAACTGTAAAAAACAATACAAGGCTTTAGCTTAGGCACTACAACTGAAACAATATAATTAACTAAATGTTTTTTACAGGAAAATGTTGGAGGCTTTGAAGCTCAGTTGAATATTGAAGCATTGTACAGCAAAGAGGTTGGACCAAAAGACTCTGGAGCATCCTGTCCCTTGAAGAAGAGCAGGAAAGAGAAGGCACCCACTGGGCCCCAATAACCTCTTTTGCAACCATGGTCCCACTGTCACATCAGAGTGCAGGTGAAACTGCAGCACTGAAGGAGTCTTTGAGAAAAGCGGGCAGGGTTCCTGCTCTGAACACCACCACATACACCAACACATGGTTTCATCACCTGGCCACCTTCTCTCACTTCCTCCTTCTCTCAGTTTTCAGTCCGCTACCAAACCCACTGCTGGGAGTAAGCATATTCATTAACCTTCACAAAAATACCTCGGCAGATGAATTAAGTCAGATGACATCTTATAGGCAGTGAGTAACTTTCCAGGAATGCTTCTATACTTAACAGTAATCTATTTGGTAACATTTTATCGTTGTTTCTAAGACTTAGAGCCTGAAGAAGAAACGAACCCAATCCAATGAAAAAGAATGGAAAATGAATGGCACCAACCTGCCTCTCTGCTCCAGAAAGTAATGCTTCCTCTGAAATACCACAGATAAGAAACTTCAGCATGCATTACAAAACATATTTTGCTTTTCTAATAAACCTTATCAACTATTCCCTGAAAGCCTGAGGCCAAACCTTTCAAATCCTTAAGTTTTCATTCAGAACTCAAACATCAAGAGACCAACCAAGTTCAAAAAGGACTGTATTTTCTCTTCTTCCCAGTTGGACTTTCTCCCTATATCACAGGCTTCTCTTGAAAACCACCAGCCCAAACCCTCATACAGTTTCTGTGCATCACCCTTCTGCTGTCCTGCAGCAATTCTTCCCCAGGACTGAGCTGTACATGGGCAAAAGACTCCATGGTTTACTGTGACTGTAAAACCTCTCCAGATATGAATGCTGCTCTCTCAGTGAAGAAATACTGCTCTTTAAACTTCATTTAAATTTGATTTACTTTAAATAGAGTTGTATTATGCCTGACAGATTTCAGAGACTTAAGAGGAAGGATGTAGCCATGTCTTGGAATGAACTCTGAGGACATTTACCATTTTGTATGGTAACACTAACAGTGAGCAGGTAGACCCCAACTTCTCACCAAATCATTCACAAGTAGGATGCGAATTGATAGTAGCTTGGATCTGTGCATGGAATGCCATCTGGATAGCTCTTGTCTGTAGAGCAGTTGAGATGTGAGCTCTGTTGATGAACTTATTAAAAATAAAACCACCCCTCTAGCCCATGGCTCACGACAGACCTTGAGATTAATCATGAACACATGAAGACAATATATTATTCAATATATGGATCACAAATATTGTTGGAGAAGAGAAACAATAAACATATACCATTTGGCACTCACCTTTAACCAAAGTTGTTTGCAGCTTTATTTTGAACGTGAATTTATTCTAGTGAGGCCGTTCTAGGTTCCAGCATTGTATTATATGGTTTCAATACACAGCTGAAAAGCTTCAGCTTTTCATAATTAATCATAATTAGTTTTTTTCTGAAATTCTAGAAGCTCAGCTGTTTGAAGTCAAAGCTAGTTTAGTGCAGGAGATTTTCCAGATAGCACCATATTCTCTGGGAGACTGTACAGTACTTGCTGTTGGTGATATAACTGGAATGGGCTGGAAGAGTTTGTAGTCATGGCAAGGGAACACTTCAAGCTTGGCTGAAAATCTTCAGCTATTTAAAAAGCAAATATGTCCCTTCTGCTGGTGTGACTGCATTAAATAGTCCCCCATACAAATGGGAGTGGTAGCCTTTTGGACAGGGAATTAAAAAGCTAGGATGTTAATTATGAGCTAAGATGTAAAGCAGATGAGTTTATAAACAAGGAATCGTTTCTAGTGAGTAGAAGTGCTGGGGGTTAAATTTAATTGCAAACCTCTGATCCTTTTCTTCTGCTTCTGCAATCACAGACTCTCTCCATATGCACCAAGAGCCCAGCCCTTCCCTGACATTAGGAGCTCTCAGTATGTTTAGGGTTTTTATTACAGACTCCTGCAAAAACTTAATGAGCAATAAACTCAGTGTTGTTTCAGACGTCAGCAATGACCGTGACAAGGGTATTCTGACTAAGTTTCCCTGAATCACCCAGTTATTTATCAGTTGACTAGAATAAATATTGACTGTTCTTTGCACTATCTTCTACAAATACAAATCCAACAAAAAAACTCAAAAGTCTAAAAAAATTTTCAAAGTTCCTAGACAGATTTGGAAAAGAACTGATTGTTTCTAGAGGAAATTTCTTACTATCTTTCGGATTTCCCTTACCAAATAATAGCATTTAGTGAAGATTCTTCAATAAGGAAGACCTTTCAACAGTCTATAAACTTGAGTAGCCGAAGATTATTTTTGTTTGTTTGTTTTGCTTTTAAAACTAAAATCTAGATACTACTTCTTTAGCCATGGCAAACTTTTCTTTCCAGGAAGATGGATAAATACATATAATTAATTTTTTTGCCCCCCTCCCCCAAACCCATACTTGCATGGGTTTGAAAAAACTAAAGATAATTAAGCTTGGAACTTCACCCTAGGTCCATGACTAAGAAATTTCTGCTTCTCTCCCCTATGTTTATAAATGACACAGCTTAAATTCTCAAATGCAATTGTTAGCTGGGAGGATTCCTCCTTTAGGCACCCAATTTGAAGCACCTTTCTTTCAATTTTCCAAGATGTCTGTCTTCAGAAACTTCAGTCACAAAGTTTCAAGAATGTTTAAGAACATCGGAAAGGAACAGCTTTCAGTATCTCCATCTGAGCACTCAATCAATGGAAAGGTTGAAAACCACAGAGCACTTAACAATACAGGCTTTTGTTTACTTGCTTTGAATAGAAAGCACTGAAGATGATGGAGAAAGCAGCCTTTACCAAAACCACCCATGCAGATCAAACATGAATGCAATCCTTGATGCATGTGACCTCATATGCAGCTTCTTCTATTACTGTAATAACAAAACATACGGGTGTAAAAAGGCACAGGTTCATGTGACATTTTTTCATTTCTTCCCTCCCTCTCATTCAGAGGATTTGCAGACTCTGAGGAGCTAAAACAAAAATCCATGTGCGCTTTGGATCAAATTTTCACCCTCTCTCCCTGGGCACCAGCATAAAGTTGGTCCTTCCATTCCTCTGCTGCTGGCCAAGTTGAATGAACCATCTTCTCCACAGCTGCAAGCTACAGCTTACGGGTTAGGAGAGCAGCAGTGATGGAAAAGGAGATCACGAGAACCCAACAGGGAGAATAACTGGTGCTACTGTCATGTCACATCAGGAAGGGTAACTGCTGCTACTGCCATGAGGTACCACACAAAGGAAAAATCAATACAGAATAAGTGCTTTTCCACGGCTCACATATTTCTTTGTGCCCTAAAGCAACATTTAGAGAGGAAAGAAAAGCCAATAATTAACACTTTTTGGAGTAACTGGATGCAATTAGATGGCCTCTGTTAACTCTGAATGATAATCTTTTTTATGACTAATGGTTCTGTGTTTGTGATCGATGGCTCTGTGTCAGGGTGGAGGCCTGCCACAAGCGGCGTCCCACAGGGGTCAGTCTTGGGACCAGTCTCTTCAACATCTTCATCAATGACACAAACAGAGGGAGGTGATTGTTCCCCCTCTACTGGGCTCTTGTGAGGCCCCATCTGCAGTGCTGCGTCCAGGCCTGGGGCCCCCAGCACAGGAAGGACGTGGAGCTCTTGGAGCGGGTCCAGAGGAGGGCACTGAGATGATCAGAGGGCTGGAGCACCTCTGCTATGAGGAAAGGCTGAGGGAACTGGGATTGTTTAGCTTGGAGAAGAGAAGGCTGCGGGGAGACCTCATTGTGGCCTTCCAGAATTTGAAGGGAGTGTATAAACAGGAGGGGAATGACTGTTTACAAGGGTGGATAGTGATAGGACAAGGGGGAATGGTTTTAAACTGAGACAGGAGAGGTTTAGGTTGGATATTAGAAGGAAGTTTTTCAGCCACAGGGTGGTGAGGCACTGGAACAGGTTGCCCAAGGAGGTTGTGGATGCCCCATCCCTGGAGGCATCCAAGGCCAGGCTGGATGTGGCTCTGGGCAGCCTGGGCTGCTGGCGACCCTGTGCACAGCAGGGGGTTGGAACTGGATGATCACTGTGGTTCTTTTCAACCCAGGACATTCTATAATTCTATGATACAGTCACTTCCAGCCTTAGAAATCTCTGAAGGTATTTATCAAGTTTTGCTTGATTTACAGGTGAGAAAAGCAGAAGACAAACAACAAATCCCCCCTAAGCCTATAAACGATGAAAAAGTAACATATGTATATATACAGGCCCGTCAAACATAACAAAAGTTTTTCAATGTTAATTAAAACAAAAACAGAAACACACTATTTGAATGTGTCAGACCAATGTTTTGTGTCTCTACTAGCTCCCCTCCAAACAGCATGCATCTGCTGAGCTTTAGCTAAGGCTAGCCTTCTAGGAGGAAGCCTGCTCCTTCCCTGATGCATAAATATATCCATGGAAATTTTGGAGGCAAATGAACACAGCTCGTCAAATTAAAAGTATGCATGTAATTCCAAGACATTACATGCACAAATAGAATTCTTTAATAAAACGTGGGCTTAAACAAAGCATTTAATAAAGATCAGACACGAAAAATTCTTTTAATGTTTTCAAAAACAATTTTAATCTCATGCTTAATAAGATGCATTTTGCTTCTCTAAAATTCCAGCTTCTTCCAGACAGACTCACTTGAAACGGAAGAGAAGAAACTTCACTGGCTTCAAAGTTACTGCAGCTGTATAGCCCAGCTGTAGGGAGACAGCAAGCTGAATTTCCTGTCCACTCCTCTACGGCTGGAGGAATCCAGCACTGTCCCTGACTGGTACACGGAGGAGGACACAAAGCTAAGAGCTGAGGGAAGGAGCCCTCTCTCAGATACTGCATACTAACCCTAATCCTCCTGGATTCCTGGTTAATGGTTCCACTAGATCGTGTTAAAATCAGAGAAAGCCCATCCATTTACCACAGTAAAACACTTAGTACCAGGCCCCTGTGTAAGTAGGTGGAACTTTAATTAAGGAAAGGGAAAAAAAAAAAAAAATTAATCTCATTATTAAACGCAAAGGGGAAAACCCACTTAGATGAAAGTCTTGTTTTCTAATGTCATAAGCAGAACTGCCCTGTAAGTGTCACCAGTCTGCCCATTCCTCCCTTTCAGGTAAATCTGGTGGGTGAGGGGCTCACTGTGTGGGAGTGGATAACACGACACTTCTGTCCCTTGTACTGAGCATCAGCAAAGCCAAGGCAAGATTGAAAACGGGCAGTAAGTAGCTTAACACCCTAAATCAGCAAAAACATCTAGAAACTTGTAATTGGTTGATAGATGAGACAAGAGAAACAAGTTACAGAAAAGACAAGTACCTTAAACAAATGTTCAGTGGCTACTCAAATAGCTGAATTTACATTCAGAGTGACAACTCTTGCTCACTTGTCTCAGCGATTTTCAATAGTCTCTAAACATCATGGAATAAATGAAATAAAGTAATGATGAAAATTTTTTGTAAACTCTGGCCTCAGATGGCAAGGCCAAACAGTTCCTTCTAAAATCAAAGAAAGCAGAGTGTTTATCACCTAAGAAACTTTTAAGGGTGCATTTTTGCCCTCGTTTTATAAGTTTATCTCCTGTTGACATAAACCAAAGACAGTATTAGACTCAGTGACTGAATTCCTATCACTTTATTGAAGCATGAGGCTATTCACTGCTCTGTATTCCTAGAGCCTTGGATTTCTGGACTGCAGCTCAGATATAAAACCTGTGAGAGCAAATCTGATGCCCATCAAATTAAAACAAAAGACTTGTCTTGTAAGTTCAGTAACATCCGATTCATCAGAAAGGGTTCTGTGCTAGCGAATGTCACACAAGTTACCTTGCAAATAAAGTATTTTAATTTGTAAATTTTTATAGAGCAAATAATAGATAATCTATAGTTTCTATCTAACAAGTTGTTTCCAGATAACACTTGCATTAGAATTTTACTTTTTCTTTTTTCTTTAAATGCATTGAGCAGATGGACAACAAAAAACACTAATCAATATTCTTGCTATCAGCCATGAAATAAGCCCACAGGGCAAGCACTCTATTAAAGTGCAGCACCAACATTTTTCCTAATATCCCCCATTAATGTTGTGCTAGATTGTCTTTCTTTGGCAGTTCAGAATAGCATACAGACACAACCCTGGGTTATATTCCCGGGCTTTTACCTTGCACTGGAACTTCTTTCATACAGCTTGATACTACTTAATTTAGAAGATTTAATTCGTTTTCTAAAAAACAATAATGTTCTCTAAACAACGGGCTGGTAAGTGACTCTTGGGAGATGGCTGTGCTTAATATCATTTGACCACACTGAAAAGAACATATGAGTTTTCCATCATTTCATCACTGCATCTGGTTCAGTAAAAACAATCCGGTCCCTTCCTGAAGTCTGAAGCCTGTCATTTCCAGGAGACATTTGAAACTTAACAAAGTTCTTGCATAATAGATGGGATGAGTTATGTCTTAAGCGGGTGTGCAGCTTGATACTGTACCAATATATTTTTTCCATCATTGGCAATTGCCATTTGGCAATAATGGCAACATTATAACAGAAATAAAACTTCCAAATGAGTAAATGTTATCACCAGACATCATCCCCTGAGATACAACCTCAGGAATTATGTTTTCCTCTTCCAATGTGAAAAGATGTTCAGCATGCAGCATCTCTGGAAGCACTGTGGACAGTGTGTTCTTCTGTTCATGTGAGAAACACTAGCAAAAATGGCAGGGTTTGCATTTCATTGGTAGAACTTTTTTCTCACCTTCTGCATACATGTAGACAGTTTCTCTGAGAAACCTGATGGCTTATTATCGCAAGAGCTCTACAGCAACTGGATGAAACAGCAAGACTAACTCTAGGAATAACACATTGGTACTGAATGGGTAGTGGAAGTTCTATTATTGGCGACTCGGATGGCTTTTGAAGATATGAAATTGAGAGAAATTGTTCAAGAATGCTGCTTGTCACAGCCTGCAAACCCAGAAAGGCTATTTCTGCACACCCCCACAACCATCTTAGCCTCTAAAACTTCTGTAAGAGTTTAATTAATAGCTGGGCTTAAGTGTTTATTTCTAAGATGACTGAAGCTGCCCTAAGAGAGACAAAGTCTCCTCCTTCATGTCTGAGATCCAGCAGCTTGCTCCGACCTTTGATGCAACCAGCGGTGAGGGGACAGGCTAACCCCGGAGTGGTGCAGCCTAGCCCACTCCCTTGGGACCATCAGGACCCACACAAAATTACTGAATCCAGCCTTTTTCTTTATCTCCAACAATAAGCAGAACAAAATCACAAAATTGAGTATTTACAAAAAGTAAATACTGTGATTTATCTCATGCACAATTTTTTTTTTTTCTATGGTTCACCTGTAAGTGCTTGGCTGAATTACCCACATTTGAATGGAGAAACCAAAACCGTAGGCCGTCGTGAAGCGATGCTAAGAAAAACGTGGCTCGTTCTCACCAGGGACTGTGCAACATACTTGACAGACAACCTGCCTTAGGGTTTCCAAGATGTTACTGTCACAATAGCCTTTACACCCTCCCAGCTCTACATCTTTAAGACTTAGTGCAACTTAGTACCTGCAGCAGAGGATAATGCAATTAAAGACACAAATTTGGCACACTTCTGAAGCAGTATTCCTATAAATAATAATACTGTTACACCATATCTCATTGAGAGTTTGAAGAGTAATGAGAAGAAGCACATGAGAGTTTGGAAGAGAGGAGAGGAGGAGCATTTCAATCTCTTCACAATAAGTGCAATACCCCAAACCCTCAGCTCACTTTCCCAAAGCTTGCTTAAGAGCACAAGTCCCACAGCCCAGCGATGATGCAGGAACCCGAGGATGCTGGCTGCAGCCCCAGGAGCGATGCAGGAGCTGGGCCAGCAACGGGGCAGCTGCTTGCTCACAGCTCAGCAGTCAGGAATGCAAACTGCAGGCCGCCAGGGGATTAAGTGGGCAGAGTGCAGGTGGGGCAGTCAGATGCAAATGTAATTTCTACAAGCAGCTATCAGCTGCAGCCGCACGAGTTCCTAAAGGGCTTTGGGATTGCTTTGTGTGAGCAATATACATCACATACACATATTGTTTCAAATATAGGCTCGCTTTCATGGAGGAAACACATTGTGCTTTCTGCTCTAAACTCAGCCAGGGCAGAGTGCGATCCATCCTCAAAGCCCTGCCAGCACCCAGGTCAGCCAGCATCGCTGGGATGAAGATAAACATCGAATGCACAAATGGAAATTTGTATGGGCATCCTTGCTAGCCCCCAGCAGGGGAGGAAGAAGCAGCCTGCTGCAGTCTGAAACCTGCACACTTCTTTGTGGTCAGTGGGAATTCCAGATACATGGGAGTGACAGCAAAAGCCAGGAGGAAGAAACCTTGGTGAATCTTTGCAATTAACAGCCTAGTCTTCAGCAATAACCAGGACGGGGCAAACACATAAGAGATAATTCTTGTCTCTATAAATGTATTTTTTAGCACGCATCTCATTCTTTGTCTTGATTACTGCCACAGGGTGTCTACTACCTGCAACAGAAACACTGCAGAACAGATGTTACAATCCCACACTTCTACTTTTGTTTTTTAAAGACAGCTCAGAAATGTAATTTAAACTTCCAAACAGTACAGTGTCTCTAGAGAGAAAGAAAAACTAGAATTCTTCACTATTTGGCTCATCAAACAGCTTTTTCACAGGAGAACACAAACAGCAATAACGTTAACACTTCAGAAGAGGACCTGAAAATCAGCTCTGCAAAAGCTCTAATTTAGCATAAAGGAGCAGACTGAATCTTTTCTTTCACATGCACCATCCAATGGAAGAGTGCACTCAAGTGCCAGCTGATGTGGTAATCACAGCGGTAGCTGAGAACACTGCAGTTACTTAACTTTACTGTAAATCTCATATACCTCCACTCTACCACAATATGCTCCATAACGCGGTGGTACCTTTGCAAAATAATGACCTCAGATTTTATTTCTAAATAAAAAGCACCTGGCAAGTAGTTCAGAAATCACACAGAATTTTTCTTTGCTTGATGTGATAGCCATATGTCTGATCCACTCTCTGCCTGAAAGCTGGGGAAATATGTCAGATATAGTAACTGTGCAAGTCCTTCCCAAAAAAAGATCCAAGGGGCTCTTCTCAATATTGTATAAAATATTATATACGATATTGCATGCAATTCCAGCTTGACCTTCTGTGCCAAACCTGCTTGCTCTGTTGTTAAAAAGAAAGGACTTGTTACTAACCAGATTCAAATTACTACTGATTTATTCTTTGCTATCTCAAATCTGCCAGCTTAATGAGTGGATTCTGAAGAGAAGTCTGCAAAATCATTGAATGTTTTCTTTCTCACTCAGTGCAATTTCTACGCATATATTCCTGTATGGTAAAGTCAGAGTTAGCTCCTTTTCCTGAAATGACAACTTCTAAGCAAACAGAATGCAGCTAGCAACCACAGCACCCATTGGAGTTTAACATCCACCACTTAAGCAAAATTTGCCACAATACTGCCAGCACGTTTCAAAGTAGAGGAAAGAGATGGAGGCCTGTTCAGTGATTAATAAAGAAGTTCCCTTATCTGATAATCCTTGTGAAACACACTCAAGTATAACAGACTTTTAATATCTGTGACTTCTGGACAGCCGTATTAGTGCACGCTTCTTCAGTTAGCATTGCAAGAAATTATCCGTGCTGCTGTATCAAAGCATGCATGCATTCCTCCATCTGTCCCTCAGGGAAGCGAGTCTCCAGAACTCTGATGAGAAGATAGTGTGGGACGCTTTACTGCCAAAGCTTTTTCCCTGTTGTTATTGTTATTGTTAGGGGGGAGGAAAAAAGAGAAAGGAATAAAGTTTCCAGCTGAAAATATGTATGAGTGCAATGTGTAATGGCAATGCCAAGCAACAGCAGCCTCCCCCAGCTTGGCCAGAGCAGCACTTCGGGGGGGGCAGGGAGAGCTCAAGTGAGCAGTGCAAGCAGTGAAAGCCTAAATAAACTTTGACCATTAGATAACAGGGATATTATTGCTCTGTACGACTTCCTGAATGGCCTAGAAAAACAGAGACAGTTCTTGTTCCTGCCTGAAGGAAAGGAAAACAAGGATGAGTGCTAAGTATGCAGACTGAAAACACTGATTGTTTCCTTCCTGCCTTCTTTTTTCCTCATTTTTTAAAATTTGATTCTATTTCTTTTCTCCTTAAAAACGAACTGCATACACCACCAAAACCATGAGGACTCTCTTCTCATGCAATCCCTCAAAAGTTTCCCCAGCCTATTGCTTCTCTGCACAAAGTTCTTTCGTTCTTTCAGAACTTCAATATGATTACTGCTTACTTAAGTAATCTCAGCAAGGGTTACTTGCTGCTTTTAACCCTTATGCTTGCATATATGATATTGTTGGTGTGCTAAAGCTGTTAGAGCCATTAAGCTGATGATTACAGTTCCTCAGGCTCAAACCATATGTTCCAGACATATGTTTTTTTTTAATATATATTCCATGTGTTTTTTATATTCCCTATTTCATGGTGAAAACAGTGAGCAGTAGGTGACTCTCAACACCGGGTTTGGAATATAATGCATCTTAGATTCAGAGTCCCAGATGACCTTCCTCTCCCAAATCACTAAAAATCTGTTTTCCCTTCCACCTCCTCCTGGTCAACTGAGCATTCCCTACCTTCTGTAAGCTCCCTCCCTCCGGTTGCTCGGCTCCACAAAAGCACAGAAGTTGTTAGAAAATGAAGCATGTCACCAAAATGCCTCTCACACCCGCATCCCTCAAGCTGCTCACCGGCTTTTCTATTGAATATGAACTTTCTACCCAACAACTTCTGCTGCTGCAATCAGATCATGCCTATATTTTTCACTTACTTCCTTACTCTTAGATTTCTTCAAGCTCCTGTCTAAGGCACTCCAGTTATGCAAGGTTGTTGTTCTTCCCCAGCTCCTCGCTGCTCTGTACTTTCTCTATTGGTGCATGCTTTTTTCAATTCTTTTCCAGTAAACCATTTGAAAGCCATTCTTTTGCAGCACTGAATGAGAAATAACAGACAGCAACTTTCTCTTTGGCAGTGGAAGGCTGTGCTAGACTTGCCCAGGACTCCCTACAACACAACACCTTCTCTGTTTTGTGCAGCACAAACTGGCCACCAGTGTGACTGGTGCCAACTGCTGAACAGGAACAGCAAACTGGAAAGCACTGGTCTGTTACTGGAGCTAAGGAGACAGCCTGTAAAACAGGGTTGCAATGACCTCCAACTTCCATGAACCCTGAACTGAACAGAAAATCCACGTGTAATACAAACATTCATGTTACAAACAGCAGACGAAAGAGGTTGAGTATGAACAGTTGGTATCTAAAGAGCAGACCAGAAGAAAAAAGAGAAAAAACAAACCCCAAACACCCCAAAAGTTTTGATTCAATTCTATTGGTGTTAATATGTTGTTTCTCACTTGAGCAGGTAGTAGGTTAAGGAACCAGAAACACGGAAGACGGAAAAAAAGCCCCAAGTCTTGGAGACAGCATGAAGGCATCAGGAAGGTAAGGCAGGTAGAGTAGAAAGAACGTATTTCTGACACACACAAGTGAGCCTGTGGCAGGTGAGATGAAAATTATGTTAGAACAGATTTCTGGTGCAAATAATCATGATTTCTCACAACTCCTTCCTTGTATTTCCCAATTTTTTTTTCTCCTAAAACTTCTGCCCTTGGATGAACACCAAGAGAGGAAAAAGCAAAAAGCTGAGTAACAGTAATTTTTGCACTTTTATTTTAGTAAACGTCCAGCATCAGTAACGACATTCACCAGTCATTAGCTCATCCAAAGCTAATTTCCAGCAGGACTGGAAATAGTGATGTTACTTTACTTTAACTCAACTTAAAAAAGTCAAAGTTTGTTTCCTCCGGTTTCAACATTTTCCTAGGAACAGTTAGGTAATTCAGGTTAGTGTCTTAAAGTTTAGTTCCCAGGAAGGCTATTATTAAATAAACAATAGAGTTCACATACAAAAAGAGAGGTATTGTTCAGGCCAAAACAAAGATGAACAAATTTCAGAAACCCCTGAAATGACCAACTAAACAGACGTGAGGATGGTGTCAGAAGTGACTGACATGTTTCTGAGACCTTCTGGCTGACCTCAAAAATAAACCTTTCTGGAAGAAATAAATAACTAAAAATAAAAAAAAGGAAGCCAAGGTACCTGGTATTGCATTCTGCAGTTTTGATTCAAGCATGAGCTTTGAAAGACTTCATGTAGCATCTGCTAACAAGGCTGACAGGCCACAGACCTGTGGTGTGGGAAGACAAGAGGAAGGAGCCAGAGCCAGAAGCTCTGGTGGGCACTGCAGGGCACAGATTAGCATCTAATGCTTGGCCATTACATGGGGTGTAGTGCATGCCTTTTGTTCTCATGACACCACGGTGATGACACTGTGCTCCGCAAGCACAGTAACAAGAACTCCAGGACGAGTGACACCCATCGCCAGGAAGATGTATAACACCAATCCAACCCAACACTCCCATCCTTGCTCTCTAGCTTGCACCAGATTTAGCATCTCCTAGTAGCTCTGACGAAGTCCTCTAAGAAACACGTTTGCCCTGTCAACTTCTGTGTGCATCTGATGGTGGCTCAGCCCAAACTATGGGTTGCAGAAGAAAAGACCTGTTCTTTCAGGGCTATGGGCCTCATCAGGGCTGCTCTGCAGGCAGGCAGATGAGACTACAGTTCAACCAAGAAAAAGACCACTCTAAAAATGATGAGACCGGAATATAAACACTCTAGAAGTTAGCTGTATTGATCTTGGCTGAGAAGTTGCATTTAAATTAAAGCTGCTAAAGTATTAACCTTGACTTTTGTCTGTGTTGTTCCCCAGCATCATATTTAACTTTCTTCTCTGAAGAAGGACTTGTTGGAAATCCTCCATAAAGATGAAATCATTTACCAAGTCTGAGTGCAGTGCAAGGGTTGGTGCCTATTATCACATATTCAATGATTACCAGGAACTGTTGCCTTGGTGGCTGTCCATTTATTCAAGTTTGGAAGGAATATTCCCACCAAGATTGCACAGCAGATCTAACTACTTTGAACTTAGAGCATCACCACAAAGACAAAGTTCAGAAGAAAATAACATCATAAAGAGCTGTGTTTGCAGCGAGTCGTATTTTCTTGATAGAAGCATTTCAGTGCAATAAAAATGTAACAAGACAGAGACATACCATGCTCTGTTTCTATCAGGGCTCCACAGGCAAGTGACACTTGTTGCAGACTTCTGGGAGCAATCCATCAGTAAGGTGATTTCCTTTTTTGTTTGATTTTATGGACCTTCACATCCACATTAAGTTAGAATGAAATCTATTTAAAGTGCACTAGGAAGAATATTCTGACACTGTTAAGTAACTTCAAAAGGGGAAAAAGTATTAAAACATGTTTGAACTGCTAACAATATTTTTCCAAGTTGAATTCATTTACTTCTGTGCTCATTTAAATGAAAAGAAGGTACCCCCATTGTCTCCTATTAGTCTGTATAGTTAAGGAACTTAGCCAAAAATGAGAGAACGAAAAAAACAAATCTCAAGTGTTACTCCAATTTCTTGTTTCAAGCTATTTGACCAGCATGTTTTCCTTTTCCTATGCTCACCCCACTGAAGCAGAGCCAAGGTATCCTCTTTCACAGGGGTAATCATTGCTTTAACCTGGGAAATTCCAGCAAATAAAGTTGGACCCAGTTCCAGTTTTCTGGATAATGAGTGATATTATTACCAGAATGAATGAAAGGAAAATAAAGAAGCAAGATCGAAGTGCAAAACTTGAAATAAGTTTCTGAATGTGAAATCATAATGGGAAGGTCTGCAAAAGTTCACCATACTCCTTTTATCGGCTGTCCTGAGACTTCCTGTGAGCACAGTGATACCCATAAACTGCTGAGAGCTCAAACCTGAAACGGTTCAGTCTATAGCATCAAACAGCAATAACAGCTAAGGAAAGCCGCACTGTACATCCTCTTCTAGGAAACAGCATTTAGAAAAACACAGACACATCTATTGCTAAGAAGTGACCACTGAATAATACATCTGAAAGTTTCAGTGAGAGATACAAGTACAAAGAGTTCCTGTAAAACTGAACGCATTTGTTAAAATATTGAGGGTAAACAACAAGGGTGTCTGATGAAATACAATGAATACAAAGAATGTGAATGCAGTTTATAATGCTTCTTCTCTTTTGATGCAAGCCCACGTAAAAAATCTCTCACCATTTCCTTCACTGTCAAAATCACTGACCTTAAGCACTGGTGAAGAAGATAGTGCAGCATTTCCGTCAGTGCTGCTTAACCTGGTCCCAGTAGAGTAAGAGGAAACTACTACTTGCTCAGTAACACAGGATAACTCAGCCCATCTCTTACGAGGCAGGATGGCAGCCATTGGGGCACAACATGCTCTTAAAATCCCCTCCCCACCCACAGACATTCTGGGGATGGTGGCTGAAGCTCATTCTCCATCTAAGCTTCTCTGATTTCAAACTCTTCAGCTACTGGTTCCAAAGAACTTTCTTTACAAATCATGTGAATATACTGCTTTGTTGGCTATATCTATAGTGAAGAGATGATCTGTATATCCACCAAGTGCTTCTTTGCACGGGGACAACATGGCATGCTGAATGCCCACAGTCCTGAAGGCCTCTCTATTCTCCACCAGGCGTAAGTTCCTACATTCTTCCACTGTTTTTTTTTTTAATGCTGGCCTACGCAAAGACTCTGGTGGTACTGTGTTAAGACTGAATTAATTTATTCTTCTCCTTTAAATGCTTTCCCACCAAAGATACTTCATGTCAACCACCAGGATAAACACATCAATTAAGTCTAAAGCACAAGAATGCCATAGCTCCACCTAGCATTCCCAATTCTGCAACAAAATGATGCTGCACAACATAAAATGCAGGATTTTTTTCACCCTACTGGAGCATCACCTCCAGCCCCTCAAGGACCCTATCTCCCCCACTCTTCTCTCCAAGCCTCTACTAATTCCTAGCCCAAATCAAAGCATTGTTTTTTTTTCCATGCCCGAGACTTTAATCTCCTAATACCTCTTTCAACCTGTGCCAGTGGAACTTTCCTATTCTAACAGCTAAAAAACACCTCTTTCTAAGATACCCCAGGAGAAAAGTAGCTAAAATATAGCAGTGAATGATCTGGACTGAGAAACATTACCTCTGTGCTCCAGCCTACGCCCCATCATACATCTCCTGCATGACACTGGCTAAGTGAATCACCTTCACAGACTCAGACACAGAAGAGCTGAAGCAAAATTAGATTCATTAATATCTGCAAAGCACTCACTGATCATAGCTGGGAAGTGTGATTAATATTTTATTATAGAGATGACCAACTCAGCTGCAGAGCTGTAACTCTTTGCCTCCGCCGCTCTCTGAAATAAGCAGCTGCCCCAAAAACCTCGATTTGCTCCAGCAATGCCTTAATTTTTGGGGATGGGCAGGGAGGAACTGAGAGACCAAAATCTCATAGTGTCTTGCTAAACAGGCTCAGCTAAAAAACTCAAAAATTACTAGAGAACTGTGCAAATCAATATCAGCATGGTGTTAGTGCGTGACTGCAACAGAGCATACAAGCTGCAAACCATGTGAAAGTCTGATGAGATCGTAAAGTAAAAAAACAAACTATAGACTGTTAAATTAAAAAGAGCTTGTGTGGGCAAGTCTGCTTCGTTACTCCAGGTCTTTGTAGCAGGAAAGATGCCATTATGAAGTGGCTAGAGCGAGTTAAACACCTTTTAAGTGTTATAACAATTAGTGGCATTATGAAAAAAAAAAAAGCTGGCATTTGTTTAAAAAAAAAGTCGTCTTATTTAACTACAAACACACAGCGTTTAAAGCATTAATAACTATGCCACTCATTCTTACATACTTACATGCTTTTCAAATTGCATTTGGTAAAGCTTGTTCCATCTGTTTTCCCACACTTCATCAACACATGCAACAGAAGCAGGCACTACCTATGGTACAGTTGTATTTAGTTCAGAACTTTCTGCTTGCATACCAGAAATTCAGTGCTAATTCAACATGCTTTGTGGGCACTCAAGCTATGAAGGATGGGCTTGGAAAGGGCAGGGGAGAAAGGAGTTTTCACTCATCACAATACACACACTTCCAGATGAACAAGTGCACAGGAAGGATTTGTGCTTTGTCAAAGTCTGGTTATGCCCACTGCCTTCAGACTCCAGTACAAACCTGCTGCAAGACAATGATATCATGCCGCAGGAATTGGATGAGTGGCTGCTAATCTGCTTGCTAACTTCCATCAAACAAACAAACAAACACATATATTTTCTTTTAAAACCCATCCAACGCTACAAAGAGAAGTCTGAGATTCATCCCAAATTCCAGGCCAACCCCTAACTTGCATGAGAATGGTTATGGTGATTCCTGTAAGCAGCTCTCCTCAGGTGCTCTTTAGGTAGAGTGGCTTGAGGAGGATTTCAAGAGAAATCACCCTCTGGATCAGCCTATGTCCAGGCCTTGGAAGGAACAATGGTCTGATGAGTAGCCCCAGATGTGATGGTGAGAGTTCTTTGCATAGAGAGCCAAGGTCCACAGAGGGAAAAGATGCACAGCCTGAAAATGAGGAAGTATGACCAAGCTGTAGCTTTCCTAGATGAACTCATGGCTGGAAAGTGACCCTGCTGTCCTGCTGCTCACCAGTCCCTGCCTGCTCCTATAAAGCTGTGTGCCTGCCACTCTGCTGCCCCAGCACAACTGCCAGAGAAACCATGCTCTGTGAACCGGATTAACAGGTCTGGCTTTAAAAAAAAAAGAGTTTTTAATTGCCAGTCTATTTTTAAATTCTCCAGTGTTACACAACATGGCGGGTTTAAGTGAGGGGGTGGCACATATTAGCACGAGGCAAGGGCAAGAAGAGAATGAGGATGCTCTTAGCAGGCAACGGCAGGGAAAGTTTTGTCTCACTTTCCCTCCCGTTAGAGTTTACTGTCTGCTTTATCTATCATTACTTCTTGGATAGCCTTGTTGTGGAGACAGTACTATTAATTTTTCATAGTTCTATATTTTGACTCATGAAAACATTCAAACAAGGAAATCTACCAGCTCTGGAAAGAAAGCCAAGCAGAGATGTAATTTTATATTTTTGTTCTGTTTTTTTTTGTTGTTGTTGTTTGTTTGTTTTGTTTTTTAATTGGTTCTATGATTTGTATCAGGAAGCATTACATCAGATGCTAGCCATGCACAGATCAACCATCATTTGTATGATCACACTGCCTAAAAGTATCTGGAAAAAGACACTGAGTTTGGTAAGCACAGAGTAAAGATGTAATCAAATGAAATGGCCCCCACGAGCAGTTTTGGGTGGAAACAGCTATCACTTAAATCCTTTGTATATGAAGCTTTGGAGGCATTTCCCTGCTGCTTTTGCTTGTCAGAAGTGGCAATAATGTTCAAAATCCAGAAAGGAAAAAATTCTGCCTCACTGCTTTTTTTTTTTTCCTAATGCATTAAGGTAGGTGGGCTGCTGAGCATTTAGAGATGTCAGAGATCAGAATGGAAATATAAAATACCCCCTCTGTTAACAGATGAATTTCTAGTGATACAGATAGGATGCTATATACATTCACTATTAAACACACAGGCAGCAGTCACTTGCACGTGCTCTGGCTGCCATCCAGATAGAAAATTCCTTCAATCAGTGTAAGAGTAAAAACCCATCCCCATGCAAAGCTTAGATTTTAAACAATGTGTTTTTCCAATGTAAAGCTCTAGCACTGCAGTACAGTAAATTCTAAGGCACCAATGGCTGGCTTGTGCTTCAGAACTAAAGGTTATTGTTTTAAAATACAGGTCCATGCTTGATTTATTCATTCCTGGTGTTGCCTAATACCACTATAAAAAGTATGTTCTGGTAGCTTATACCAGTGTAAAACTATAAGAAAAAAGTTCCCCATTCAGCTTCTACTCTTCCTGGGAAAGTCCTCATGCAAGTATATATAAAGATTTCGATATCTGGCTTAAATTATAATGTAGAAGTCCTATCCAACTGAGAAACTCAGTTCAGCAAAGCCAAATTTAAACCCAGGTTTTGCAGCCTACACTTAAACTAAAGCTGGTGTTCAAAACCTACATCCAAATGACTGAAGTATCATGACATTCTGATTGAATGATGAGGTTTATTTTCCTCAGTCTCCCTCAGCTGGACCTCTTCCCGTGGCACCCAGAGATACTGGTGCCCCCCCCCCCCCCCCCCCCAAAATCCCTGCACCTTGTGGGCTTTCCATGCCATGCATTGTGGTAGTGCTTAAGCAACAGCAAATCTCCAGCTTCACTCTGTTTATGTTGGGTGGCATGGAAACTACAAGTGGATTAAATGACTTTATTTGGTGTCACTGTGATTCTTCCCCATTGTTAGTCCTTATACACACAATGGGAGAAGAAGCAGCTTCCCAAACGTGGGAGACATTACAAGGTCTTCCTTCAGCTGTTCTGCTGCTCCCTGCAGTCAGCTTTAAGGTTAGAGTAAAGTGGAAACATGCTGCACTATGACTCACAGTCAGAGAGGTTTTCTCTGAACAGCCTGCAAGTAAACAATGCCACGAAGACCATGAATGTAAAAGGCAACAGAAGACTCTGAAGAAGCAGAATTACTTTGTGGTGAAAGATGAGCTCATTCAAATGAAAATCCTGAAAGGTGGGCTACAGATCCCATTACTAGAGCTGTAATAATTAAAAGAACATTTCTGAGCATTGTTTCAACCTGGATCTCCCAATCTGCTTTCAACCTCTGCCTACTATGTAAGATATCATTTGAAAACATCACTCATAGCAGCAACATTCAGCTGCTCACACTTTACCTCAAGTAAAGCTGTCCATTTTACATCACTTAGGAGGGCAACAATAGATAGTACCCCTGCAACTCCTCTCTCAGCCCCTGTGATCACACTGTTAACTTCTGGGTGAAGAGGCAGAAGGTTTATAGCAGGAGGAAGCCAAAGTAGACTCTGGTGGAGCCTTCTGCCAACTTCAGCTCCAAGTAACCCTGAACTTTGGCCCTGTTAATACAGTAGCAAGGAACTACTGAGAGTTTTGCTTTCATAACGTCAGACAGGTTGTGATTTGCTAGAACAGGAGACGGCTACCAAGCAGCACAGGGGAATTTTATTCACTGCTATTTTTCTTCCCAAACCTAGCACTTGCCTGAAAGTGTATCACTTTATCTCATTCACAAGCAATTTGTCATGCAGCTTCAAACTTCAAAAAGCATATTGATTCCAGAGCCAAAACTGCAGCTGTCAGCAGTGCAGACTCATGCGATCTGTTAAACACATTCCTCGAAGGTGGTTTGTATCCTCTGTTCCCATTTCCTGTGGGAAAGGCAGCAGCCACAGGCTCTCACTCACAATCCTCTGGAAGGCTTCGCTGTGGTGGTCTATGGCAGCTATGCCCTGGGCCTGCCTCGCAGTGAAAGCATAGAGCAAGCTGATGCTGAACCTCAAGTGCCACTGCACGGATAAGGCCAGCCACATCTGTGGCAGGGACAGCAAGCTCAAGGGGACACCAAAGTTCAAGGGAACCCGTGCTTGATCTGAACAGGATTACAAAGGCCAGCGTTGTGGTGGCAGAGTTGTTTTTGTCTGCTTGCTGCTGCTACCTCGGCAAACTGCGACAGCAGCAGGGCCTGTGGGCTCACTCGCGTTAAGAACACACCATGAGTCTCAAATGCTATGCAACACTTCCATTCCTAGATCCTCCTTTCCTGATATGAATTAATACCTGCTTCAGACACGGTAGCCAGGTGAAATTAGGTGCAAGAGATCCTGTTGGCTTCTCACAGCCAGAACTCTGGCTGGCACAGGTTGTCAGTGTCTGGTACAGAGCTGATTTGCACCAGACTTGCCAATAACCCTTGTAAGGATTTGGAAGGAGTTCCCTGTGAATTAATAGGCTGAGAGATTTTAAGACAAGTGAAGGAGAACGGCTCTTCTGTCTGACTTACATCACCTCTGAAGGAAGAGAAGAGTGAGCTGGGATGGTTGAGCTGGAAGGCTGCAGAACAAGAGCAGGTGCTGGCCTGAGAGGTGTCGCAAATCCCAGCCAGCTCAGAATAGAGAAATGCTGCCATCTAAACTAGCATTTCTTCATACCAGATACATTAATAATATCAAACAAAGCATGTAAGGAAAACGCACATCATCCTCAAACAATTGCCTGCTTTCTTCCCTTCAACGCTGAAGTCACAGGTGAGGCAATTCTGATGCATGCAGAAGACTTTCATTTATTTATGCATCTATCTATATTAAAAAAAAAAAATTAAAAAAAAACATTCAAAGTATTTCTATCAGAATGATCCCGCTGAAGGTGGAAAGTGTGAACAAGTGACACAAGGCACAATTTTGTGACTGTCAAAGCCTCAAGAGAGATTTTATGGCTTTGTCGTAATGAGCTTCTCCCTAAGCACTTTCTTCTTTCAACACTTGAAACTGCTGTTAGCAATGAAGTAAAGTAAAACAGAAGAAAGATTGGACCTAGTACTCTCTCAGCAGAAAGGGCATTAGTTGGCATCCTGCATATCAAAGCAGACCTGCAAAACTTATGACATCCTCTGCCAGATATGCAAAATATAGTCAACCCTTCTGAAAACTGGGCAGATTGCCCTTGATTAATTTTACTGTCATATCGCAGAGCTATTCTCCATCTTCTTTACAGGTCCTGTCATGGACACCACAGCAATCATGAAACTTTCAAGGGCAAACAGCACTTTTTAAGAGGAGGTATTTGAACTGCAGCTCTTCTTACAAAACTAAGTCACAAAGATGAATTTTCTCCATAGAAATCTTACATTTAACATGAGAATCTACAGGGTGCATTTCTAAAAAGGCACACCAACGCATAAATGAGTCTGTATCATAAAGCAGATGATGTTGAAATAAATATAAAGTGCTGCCAAAGGCCCTTATCAATTAAGAGGGGGCTACTATACGCTCTTGCAGAGGCAGTGGTATACAGACAAAAGTGAAGTGTTGCAAATATATGCAACTGTTACTATATAAATTCCATTGTATTAATCACCATGTTCTTCTGGGTATTAAAATCTCTTTCTATAACGAACTGAAACCATAAGCTTCTCCCATTCTGTAAATAGGTCACAGGATACTTGGAAATTCAAATCCTTCATCCAGCAGTACTATATGCAGCAGCTACACCAAAGAAACTGCAGGAGAAAAACATATATGTAATTTCTTAGATGTGGCTGGGCTTGGTTTGTTGGTTTTGCTCACCTCTGTACGCTTGCACAAGCGAAGAGAGATCTAGTACGGGTTATGTGTCTGCTATTCTTAAACTCCAGAAGGAAAAACATTTTTATTTTTCTAAACAAAGAAAGCACTCTGATCAAATAACAAATGAGTTGATTTCCAGAACAGTCATACAGAGAGATGTATAGGCAACAGCTGGAGCTGGGAAACTACAGTACCAGGTCATGAATGAGGGCATGTACTTCCTGAGAGTTTTGTGGATAAGGAAAACATACTTGGAAGCAGTTTCCTAGACTGATGAATGTAGTGGCATTTCTTTTAACTTATTTTCTGCCCTGCTATGTCTACTTTTCATATACTGTACTTACAATCATGTTACATAAAGTACTAAATTTATTTAACTAAGTTTCTGTACCCCAACTGAAATGCTCTCTCTTGGTTGCTTTTGACTAATTTAGGTTAAAGCACAATAGTAATGCACATCGATATGCTTTCTGCATACCTCACTGGAGAGAGTCCTCTCTTCCTGCCAGGTTAGGTTACCCAAACACCCTTTGCTCAAAAATCACAGCTGAGATTCATTTAAAAAACGCTTCCTCCTCCAACTTTTGCAATTCATTAGTACTCCATAATTAAACCAAACGGGATTTTTTTCTGTTCACCATTGGGCTTTCGTTAATCAGGAAAACAACAGCAACAACGACAACAAACAAAACAACAGAAACAACGCAAAACAACAAAAATCAACAACAAAAAAACTTTTTTCTTATTTGTGCCTCTCAGCTTTTGCTGAGACAGTCCCAGCCTTTTCATGTGAACAGCTGCTGTAGGGTTATTCAGGGTCGGCTTGCATACAAAGCAAAGGTTTCCTCTAGTCATTTAGGGGAAACATAGCCATGGTTGGCAAAAGGGAAAAGAGAAAACAATTTCTATTCAATTAAAAGCGCATTTAAAGTGAAAATCAGAAAGAAACATTTAAGAACGGCACTTATCTAACAGATAATAAAACAGGGAAAACAGAAAAATCTAGACAAAGCACTTAAAATAGTCTACAGAATCTACAGAAACCACTGCTTTTGGTTTTATATCAGAGCACATCATCAATATGCCTTAAACTTGGAAACTTGCTCAATATCTTACAGTCTGTGAGGGTGCCCAGGGCAGAAAACAGATCTTTTTTTTGCAGACTTTTCTCCATGCAAGACCCCACTTCTCACTGGTTTTAGAAGTAAAAAAAAACCACAACAAACAAAGCTGTCCTTCTCTAAAATTCCCTTCACATCCCAAAATACATCAAAATTTGCAAGGTTCTTGGAGTTTCAATTTCCATTCTGTTTAAGAGAAATGTTTTTTCCTACTGTAAATGAAAACCAAAGCTCACAGGTTTTAATATTACTAACCACAGCAGCAGTTCTTTCTATTCCTCAAAGCCTCTCCTTCTAATCTGTGTATGTACTCATTCTCCTTGTCCAGTGTATGCCACTCAGTCAGATAACTCGGAAACTTATTTGTGTGAGTGGTCTCATGAAAACACCTTCAGTATTTAATCTGTGGTTTTTACATCTTCTCTCAACTGCATAAGGTAAAAAGATGACAAAAACAGACTTCAAAACATCCTTGGAGATACTCAAAAGCTACTTTGACTTGGTCCTAGGAACTCTGCTCTAAGTGGCCATGCCTGCATAGGGGTTGGGCTGGATGGCCTCTGGTCCCCTCCCAACGTTAACCTTTCTGTGATTCTGTGAAAATATTTCTTCATCAGTTAAATAAAGGTTTAGAAGAAGAAACAAGAAACAAACAAACAAACAAAGTATGCTTTATGTACGCTTTATGTAGCATCTATAGTTACTGCTATATTGCAATAGCTGCAGAAACTGAAATTCGTGTTTATCTCCAGAAGAACTACAAGGAAGAGATTTTGTAGCAGCTTCCACATGTTTCTGAACTACTGAAAGCTGCAGGAAGACATGCCCAGGGCTAGGAGGACCTGCTTGTGGGAAGGAGCATCTCTGCTCCTTCCTGGCGGCTGCTAACCACATTCCCAACGGCAGCCACCAAAGGCGGGAGTGATGTTGCCTATTTATTATGTGGAGGCCCAATCACCAGTGGTAATGTGGGCACAGGGCTGAACTTGTGGTCTGGAGGCTCAAAAAGGTGTTTTCCCCTCTGCTCCAATATTCTGCCCCCACATTATAACATCAACATTGATGCGACTGGAGCCAAAGAATTTTGTGCTGTTTTAGATCAATCTTGACGTTTCCTTTCCTAGGTGTCAGCATATGTAAATACATAAACGTACACAAATAGATGCTGAAATAATTTCAAAAATCAATTCTGACTGGTCATAGATTTTCTTTACCATTTTCTTATTCTACAAGCCACACCGCTCACAAGGCATCCATATATAAATGGAAAAAAAATAAAACCAAAAAAACCCAACCAAGCAACTCCTGCTATTTAGTTCATGGCAAGATTAATGGCTTGAAACAGAGATTAATTTCCTGCATCAGATTACACCAATCACACAAAAGAAGATCCCTGTTGTGAAATGAGATCTGTAAACTCAGTATGCTATTCATGAATAATCCAATGTGGATGCAGAGTTATTCAGCCACAGTGCAAATAAGAATGAAAAAGAGAAGGCAACAGCGGTAAACACCCAGGGATATTTTGAATTTAATTGGGATTAGCACGTAATGTGCTTACAGGCTTTAGAAGAGAGGCTGTGCAGTGGCATAGTGAGAACATAGGCATTTGAAAGCCACAAGCACCTAATTTAATGAGATTGAATGGCAAAAACTTAATTTGACAGCCAGTTCATTTGCATGGAGTTTAACCCAATGCTGTTGGTTTAGGCTGAACAGTGCTAGTGGGGGAAAGGCTCCAGTGTTAAAGTACACTTTACAGGGCAGAAGACCAGTACATGAGGGTATTTCCATGACCTAACCTCCTCTTGCACAGTGAACTCCTTATGCACAGAGATACTACATGCAGCACTACATGCTAGTCTTGATGAAAATCAGAGTAAATACAGACTTTGGGGCTTACCAGCACGTGGTTTATTTGGTATATGATGCACCTACCTGGGTAGGAGATGTAATCTGAATGAGTTTTGACCATATGTACATGGTTGGTCAGAGGAGGTAAATGGAAAACAAAAATACTGTTTTCAGCTAATGTTTTGGGAAGATGTATTTGGAAGAAGCCCAGCATGTCCTTGTTTTATCCTGAGCCTGCAGGAATATTATTGGGTTGTACAAATATTCGAATAAATTGCCCCACTTGTTTAAGTGGCAAATATCTGCAGACTGTAACAGGAAAGCATCCACTGGCACTCAAGACAGTTGTGTCAGACTTGACTGGAAAAATATCTCAGGGGAGAAAAAAGCCTGGTGCAGAGTCCTAATCACTGTTATAGACTCCCAAAGAATATTCAGCAGCTTTCAAGCTTGTAAAGAGCACCTAAGTATTATTTTTGAAGAAAGGCAGAGGAAACATTTTAAGTACTGTGAATTTTCCACACCACTTCTTGTGACTACAGCAGAATGGTCTATAAACTTTGACAAACACAGGGGAATGAAAAGCAGGGAAAACCTTTTACATTATCTTTTTTTTTTTTTTTAACATGCTATTTCTCTTTCAGATCACAAGTGTTAACATGGTTTCACCAAAGTCTGCAGTGGGGCTTCCACTGCAGAGGGAACCAGTGAGCACCCTGTAGTTGTCTTCAGGGATTTTCTTCCAAGTTGCTCCCACTGCGCTCCTCATCAGTTACCAAAACCCAGTGGGAATGAATTGCACAAATTGCCTCAAGTCATTCTGTAACTGCAGAGCTCTGTTTGTATGTGGCGATAGGAGGGGAAACAGCATTTATTACTACAAATGTACTTTATTCTAAATATATCTTCCACTTGCATCTGTGTGAAGAGGCATGGATGAGGTTATACTCTTAAGTGCTGGTAACTGAGTCTACTGTATTTGTTATTGCCGCAGCTCTAAGAAAACTGTTTTAGGGATGGCTGTACAATCTGTTATTTTTCCCATGTATGAGCAGTCTCCGTGTTGGTGAGCTCATACAAATTCACCTTCTACCAACAACCTAGAAAAACAAGGACCAAATATTCCGCTGACTTAAGTCTACTGCAGACCTAGTGAAATCAATGAGGTTGACCTACTTGTAAATTGAGCAGAATTTGATTCCTGTGTTTATTTGTGGATGGCTACAGAAAAGGATGGCAAAGTTTGCATGGAGAAAAAATAAGCCAAAACAAAAGAGATATCTTTAAAGAAAGCAGCTTCTGCTTGGACTAAACTTCAGAGGGTTTGTGGACAGAACATGGGAACGGATGGACAAATCCTTAGAAAAATAGCAACTCAACTATGTTTTGCTAACCTGGAAATGCTCGTTGAGCTTCCATGCTGGGAGAATTCACACGATTTCACTGCTATGGCTTGCTACCATTTTTAATTTATAGATATCATTTGAATAAAAGGAAGCCAGCTGCACAACTGTGACACTCACCAACACCACTGCAGAAGTAAATCAGAAGCAAAAGGACAAGAAAACCCCTGAAAAGCTGTAGATATGCCATGTCTGGCAACATGCAGAGCTCAAAACATGCTCCAGCAGCCAGGCACAGCGCTCAGAACTGGTCCAAACATCACAAGCAATGCACCAACATTAATCTGAGCATGCATCTTGTAAAACTACAGTGTACTAGCATTCACTGAGCAGCTTCTAGCTGCCAAAGGTTTAAGAGATAGAAGCAGTGATGGAGCATAGCTCAGATCCAAAGTAAGGACTGATAAATGCTATTAAGATATCAACTCCAGTTTATCTCTAAGAACCCAGGAATCCCAGGATCAGTTGCACTGGTTGCTGAGCTGTTACCCCAGGATGGGCAAGGACTTACACATCACATCCCATACCCACTGCTGGATAAAGCTTCAATGGCCTGGAAAAGAAAAAAAAAAAACTTGGACCTCTACTACAAAAAGTCTTTTAGGCAACCACAAGTTTAAAAACCGAAAAGCATGAGCACAGAAGACTTGGAGAGACTTAGGACATGAATTTAGAAATAGCTGCCAGTGCCAGAAGAAAGTGAGCCAGCCTGCTATCAACCTGTGGTTCCTGCTCAGTGATATCTACTTGAGTGGGTTGAAAGAGACATGTGTGGTATCTGCCCCTTCATTTTAGCAGAAAGAAATCTGGACAGAAAAAAAGTATGCTACCATCAAGTGAGCAAATACAGGAATTATTTAAAAGTACACAGGGAAAAGAGGAGGACGACTCCAAGCACAGGCATGGTAAAACAGCTTAAATATGACCCTGAAAACAGGGTTTTCCATCACTTCCAGGACACTCTAAACCAAGCTGCCATGTTGCCGTGTGAAGGCCAGTCTTGACCAGCACTGGCTTTCAGTGACTTCCAAACTCAGCGAGAGCTAGGAGCCAGGAGCCATTACCTCTCACAGACACACTACCAGCATGTTTAATTTGGGAAAGGAAAATACAGTCTGGCACATTATCCTTGAATGGCAGCCAAGCCCTGCTCTCATCTATGCAGTACTGGAGCTTGCCAAAAAATAAAGGGAATAAAGAAAAAACAAAAATGAAAGCCTCAAACCAGGCTGGACTGCCTTAGAAACAACCCTCCTGACCCAGACATCTCAGACTCTGTTGTGCTTACCTTTTTCTAAGCATAATAGTGAACCAGCGCTCACAGAGGCGGTAAACATCAAATCCTAAGCAAGGTGGGAGAAATCAGAAGTAAGGCAACTCAATGCAGAAGTGAGTCCACACAAGAATTTGCATAGCCTATAAAGTTGAAATAACCACTTCTGGAGGCTGTGACCAGGCTTGGTTCACCCTTCTGCTCAATACCACCACTAAGAACAACAAAAATCTTGCCTCCAAGGCTACTCTACAGTACACTCTCCTGTGCCTGATCCAACTATAATTAAATTAACCCAATATCAAATGGGAAAATTTCAAACCTATTAAAAAGAAACCTGCAGCTATTACATGGATTAAGAAACATCTTGAAAATACACATATGCATATTATTAACACATCTTAAGCTTATTTGGAAAAAAATCCAACCACCACGCATCTTTGAATAAGGACTACTTACTACATCCAGATCTTTTCGGAAATCATAAAGTAAACAGGCTTCAAGAAAGAAGTTTTAGAAAAATAAACACAGATAATAAATGTGGAGACAGCTGTATTATTTACATTTTAAGCCCTAGGAAGTATTTATGTCCTATTTCAAAACATTCTCTACAAACATGGAGACTAAACCCAATGTTTTTGGTGGGCTTCCTTCCTTCTTTCCTTCCTTCCTCCCTTCTTTCTTTCCTCTCTCTCTCTCTCTCTCTCTCTCTCTCTTTTTTTTCAAATAATTTTGTCATTTAATCACTTCCTTTCAGAATATTGGACTTTAAAAAAGAAAGTCATCAGATGACAGTGCCAACAATAAAAAAAATGTTTGTGAATATGATACTGTATTCGGCTTTCTTCTGTACTAGACAACAGTTTCCCTTCAAAAAACATGCTCTGGAAAACAGACATATATACATGCAAATACATTTTAGTTGTTGTCTTTCATTGCAAGTACTGAAAAAATTGTTTGTGTTCATCAAAGAAAGAGAAGGAAAAAGATGACTCCAGTAACATATTGCAATGCAGGACAATGATATACTATGCAGATCACAGAAAACAGTTCAAAACTGATCTATACTATCTATAATCCCAGGAATTGCTCTTAACAGCTCTAATTTCTATGAAGTACATAACAAATATAGCTCACATTTGCCTCAATCATGCTCCAGTGTTCCCCAGTTCAACCACATCAGGCACTGTAGTGGTCAATAGGTATCTCAGACCACTGCACCACTACTAATCAGCCCATTGAGTCAATAAGCTCCACCCCTCTTACTTTCTTCCCCAAATCTGAATCACTGTTGACTCCCTGTCTCTCTTTGTGGACTACAGATGTGAACCACCTGGTTCTGGTTGCTGGAATTTTGATGGCTGCTGGTGGAATCAACACATGGGAGAGTTTTCTTGTGGGGAAGAGCTCATGTACTGTCTCCCAGTCCATTCATTTTTAAGTAAAGGAAGATGCAGACATAATACTTTATCACATTCACTATTGAGATAACAATTGATTTTGCCCTGATCACTAAGATGGTCCTGGTAATCCTGTTGCAGGGGGATGCTGAACAATTCAGGCAATCAAGCTCTTCAGAAAGGATAGGCAAGGAAGAAGAAGCGGTGGTGTGGCTCTCTATGTTAGAGAGTGTTTAGATTTTATTGAGCTTATGGATGCGAATGATAAGGCTGAATCTCTACAGGTAAGGATCAGAGGAAGGGCCGATAAGGTAGACTCCTGGTGGAAGTCTGTTATAGACCTCCTAACCAGGACGAAGACATAGATGAGGTGTTCTATGAGCAGCTGACAGAAGTTATGTGATCTACAGCCATTGTCCTTATGGGGGATGTCAACCTCCCTGATACGTGCTGGGAATACAACACAGCACAGAAGAAGCAGTCTAGGAGGTACCTAGAGTGTATGGAAGATCTTTCTGCAGCTGGTGAGACACCCTACCAAAGGAGGTGCCCTGCTAGACCTGCTGTTCACAGAGAAGGTCTGGTGGGAGATGTGGAGGTCAGAAGCTGCCTTGGACAGAGTGACCATGAAACAGTAGAGTTCACAATTCTTGGTGGAGCAATGAGAGGGGACCAACAAACTGCAATCTTAGATTTTTGGAGGGTGGACTTTGAACTGTCCAGGAGACTAGTAGGGTCCCATGGGATTCAGTCCTGGAGAGCAAAGAGGTCCAGGAAGGCTGGTCATTCCTCAAGAAGGAAGCCTTAAAGGCACGGGAGCAGGTTATCCCCCTGAGCTGCAAAATGAGCCATGGGCTCGTTTGGGCTGCCCAGGGAGGAGGTGGAGTCACAACCCTGGAGGCGTTCAAGGAACATTTAGATGCTGTGTTGAGGACATGATTTACTGAATACTATTGGTGATAGGTGGACGGTTGGACTGGATGACACTGTAGGTCTTTTCCAACCTTGGTGATTCTATGATATTATGATTCTATGATTCTCCAGCTGCACTGGAGCTCCAAATGGCATAGACAGTAAGCTATCCTTCTTCACCAAGTGTTAAACAATGGGTCTACCTTTTGAAACATCCCTACTATTTGTATTATTCATGCTACCACAAATCTCAGGGAAGTGGACCAAACTCTAGAGAATTCAAAAGGTGCTCTCTTAAACTGAGAAAGAAATAATTAATTTCATTTACAGTAGAGCTAAACAACTGAAAAAGATCTTGGGGAAAAAGTATTTCAGATGAATCACATGGTAAAGAGGAGTGTATCATTTTGTAATCAGTATCAGTGGCTGACCCTTTCTTCCCTCCTCTTACATTCACTCAGTGAAAAATTAACTGTTCAGAAGTGCAACATAACTGTAAAAAAGGCTTATTCACGAGAAGCGAATCTGCTAGCGAAGCAGCAACACTCTACCGATTCACTGCTTGAAGGAATTTTGTTTAAACTGCATGAAAAGAAAACAAAAGCTGACGTAATTAAGACAGCTTCTTCACTATTCTTATAAAGCATTAATATTTTGGATTTGTGTTGCCAATTTCGTTACTTTAAGGAACCAAGCAGCTGGTTTGTCACAGAATAATGGCACAATCTCTTGGACATGAAGTAGACTAAACAATGATAACGCACTTTCAGAACCTGGCAGAAGTGTCCCAGCCTCAACCATCCTTTAACCACAGGCTCCCTTCTTGCTCTGTTTAACATTAGCCATCTGCTTACCTCTAAGGCCTGAAAACTGCCCTACTTCTCCAGAGTTGCAAAAATACTGCATCTCTCAGAAACCAAAAAATTCAGTTTTTATTTCAGAGAACTGACAGAATAATCTTTTGGCTTGTTCTCATTATTTATTTGAATTACTGTGTTTTCAAGAAGAAAGAAAGGAACGCACACACAAAACTGAGCAAATGAAGACACTCTGCACATGAATCGTTCCCCACTGAGCAGCAAAACTTTCACTCTCTCAGCACTAGCCTTGTCCAGATGAAGGAGAAAGAGAGGATTGATAAGGTAACTGCGATATCCTCACGGAGCTTGCTCCTCTGCTTTCTCTTTGGAAAAAAACTGGTAATTTAATTTGCTTATAATTAATTACGCAACATTTTACAATACTGTTACTACTTTTGGTATTGTTCCTCTCAGTGTTTAGCTAGGGTCAGATATTCATGATGCCTAACGAAAAGCTTTAACAGTATCTCACTAACAGCTATCAATTTCAAACATGCTTTCACAAAGGACACATCATAGTAGCATGGAAAATAAGTGGAAGAACATGGCCGAAAGCACTCATTTTTTACAAGGAGCATCATGTGAAGTTAAAGTTGCATCCCACAGCTCCGCCATATTGTCTCCCCTTGTCTTCCTTATTGGACACCACAAGGATAACATAATCTTTTGTTTCTAATTTGCTCCATGGCCAGCCCACAGGGTCCTTGGTGCAGTATTGGCAGTCATCTCTCCTCAGAAAGATTCTTTACATAAAGCGGCAGATCTATGCACTGGATCTCTTCGAAGTCATCAAGATGGAAGAAAGTTTTATTTGAACTAAACAATATGCAGTGAGCCAGAGGGAAAAGAGCAGAGAGGTAAATGTGCTTCTAAACGTCATTCCTGGAAGACAATTTGGACTAAGTGCACACAAACTGAACAGTAACACAGGTCTCTCACTTGCTCTGGGGCTACTGACCATGTTTCTCCCTACTGTATTTGCAGATATTTCCATGCAGTGACCTGAAACAAGACCTTCAGGGTTGCATACGTACTTCATTATCTACCTGAACAGCATCTTTTCTAAAGACCATGCTGCAAAATTCCATCTAATAAAAATTTGCCTCCTGATTGTCTCATTTTCAGGGACCCATTTTTATGCTGGACTAATCCACTAACTCCAATAATGTCATGGAAAGATGCATTTTCCTGTTTCAGTTCATGATGTATATTCTCTAGTCACAGAGGCTATAAGCTTCAGTAAGGACTATTTTGAACTATTTGAAGAATCAGATAAGTTTTTTTCTTTTTTTATTTTTTTTTTTTAATTCTCAAACCCAACTGTGAAATTGAACAAAACCATAAAACTTGTCACTAATCTGCCAGTTTAGGTAGATCCAGATAGAGAGAAGATAATGGCAAATACTGAGTGGTACAAGCACAAGAATTATACTGAGCTAGGAAGGCACTAAGCTGCCATTAGAAATCTGTGGTGTCTTGGTGTGATCTCTTGCTAGAAATGATCCCAGACTTGTGTTGCTTAAAAAGATCTTTAGCACCAAATTTACACAAACCCTTCAGTTTTTAGGGTTTCTGACATAATAGCCTATGTCATGAGGTGGGGTGTTCACTGCTCTTCCTTCATGAACAAGTCAAGACGAATAAGAAAAAATGAAGACACAAGAATGGAAAGAAGCCCCAAAATTGAGAAGCAAACAATCTAAAGATCATGCTGGAAAATATGCAGTAGGTCAACATGGAGTAACATGCTCTGGTCACACAAGATAGGCCAAGGGAAAGGGAGGAGCAAACTGCCTTTAAAACAAAGGCATGTAAATGCATATTTTCTCTTTAATTTCATTCTCTGGGACTTGCAAACACAAAGGCTTTATCAAGAAAAAAAAGAAAAAGGGAAAAAAAAAACCTAGATTCAGTATACTATGTGGTTTTTTTAATGTCTTAACAAAATTTCCAGCTGCAGCTAATGGCATCTGACTGCTCTTACTTCCTCTGCACAACTGCTGACGCCCAGCAAGTAGAAGGCATGCACATCTTTAGTTCAATCTGCTCTCTCACATTGCTTCTCTAATTTTTTGGCACAAGGCTTACCTGCCCTATGCTACTCCAGTAACATGTTTGATCTGTGTACCCTGGTTGCCATGGACTAGGACAAAACTGTGTAAATCTCCACCATTCAAACAGATTCTCTGAAGATGGGATGTATCATTTTAACACATTTTCTCATCCTCTTTACATACCATTCCTCCTCCCTCTCTCCCCTCCAGCCAAATTCCCCTTTCCATTTTCTTAGAGAAAAATGGATGCAGTAAGAAGTGAAAATGCAGCAGCTGCTCACTTGTTAAAATATTTATATTTTATTTATATCATTTATAAATATTTATATTTTATTTATATTTTCCTTTTTTTTTTTTAATTTACAGATTGAGCCAACTACGCTCTCTGACCTAATCTGAAAAAAAAATACGGAGTTATACTTATGTTTTATTTAATATACGTTCTATTTAATCTAAATAAGCATGCAAAAGGTCTGTGGCATTTGAGTGAAGGCAAACACAAGTGACAGGTTGGGGGGATGGGAGAAAGAACACGCTGGGTATTTTTTTAAATATAAACCTGCTTTCCAGTCCTTTCTTGGGAATGTTTACTTTTGTATTAACACCACAAATTATTTCAACTGCACTGTAAATATTTCTATTAATTTCCTAGTTTAGTATAAATTTCTTCAGTATTCTAAATACAGGAAAAAAAAGGAAATGTCTTTAAGTGATCAACAAGATGCAAAGAATTTTGCTGGGATGCTGGAAAGGATCCCGTTCAGTACTGACTACACTCCACTATAACAGCCCAGTAATGATTTCAACAACTTGCTCTTCAGCCCAGTTATAGCAGACTCCCTGAAAATGCTACAGACTGCACTAATGTGCAACTGATGTGCATAACAAGAAAGGGGCATTTTCTGCACTGGGAAGTATGAGAATTAAGAGCTGCTGGATTCAGCTGGATTGATACTAGCGGAGCACAGGAACTCGATACAAAAATAATTAGTTAAATGAAAACTGAATGCTCAGTACAAACCTCCCTTAAGTAGAGAAGAAAAATATATTACTTTTCAACTGTACAAGTGACTTTATTTTTTTTTGTCTTTTCCAGTAGAAAACTCCCACCATTCACTGCAGCACTTCTCAAGAAACAGAGTCCTTAAAAGGAGAAATGGCTCTTGCCCAAGAGCAAGATGGATATCTATCCAGCCCCTGCCCCTGCCATCTCTTCAGCTCAGTGGCTGGAAAAAATGGGTACTGCAGGTCTCCTTATCATCTCTTTAACTTTTCTCTTCATTTACCTTTGTATTTCATACCACGAGGCTGAATTACAGTTTAATAATATGCCATCAAACAAGGGGACTGAATTAAAACCCATCTGTGGGTTTTAATCTTTTGATTCAGTGTTCTGAAAAAAGTATTTTTAAAAGAACCCGTCAAGTGGTCAGTAACTTCGTGAGAAATTTCACACTTTTATTGCTCCGTGCCACAGATTCACACGTCTGAGTTCTTTTAACAAACAGCTGAAATGGCTGAGCTCATCCCCACCACTTCTTACCGTGTGAGCATGAGCCCCCCTGGCACAGCCTCAGCTTATTTCTCCTTCCTCTACTTGGTGCAAGCTTCAAGCCTGGAATGTAGCCATCTGGGTACGTTTCATAACAGCTTTCATTTCTGCGGCCTGCTTAAAGAGTCAGAGTAACACAGACCATACAAAGCAGACTATTACATGGGCATAAAGAACTCTGCTTTTCTGCGGGATTTTCACTGATTTGGGTATTTTTGCTCATTTCTGGTGAGAAGTCTTCAGGCAGACCTTGCTGTTTCTCCCTAATGCACAGATGAAGACAGCAATATTGTATTGATCATCCAGATTAAGGCAGTTTTCTAACCTTGCACTGAAGTTAGATTAAATACTGGGAGGAGTAAGGAAGAGTGTGTTAAAGAGAGCAGACTTAAGGTGGGGGCTTTACGTGCCACAAACCTGCTGTGAATACTGATGCTCAAGAAAAGCCACAACACCCATACAGCACATTGTAGGTACCTTTGAGAAGAGAACTATGGCTGAAAGAAATCCAGTCAGGGCAGGAGGCAACGTCACCACGCCAGCAGAGGTGCAAATATCTCTTTTTCCTGGTTGTTGTCATCACAAGTTTTGTTCATCTTATCAGAGACAGATGCTTCACATCACAAAAGAACATTACCACCTCGGAACGAAATCCCAGATCAGGATATATATATTTAAACACTGCTGGTGCCAAATTCATTTTTCACACAGGGAGTCAAGAACTGACTGGTTCATAGGGCTGGTGCTACTTCAGCAAACCTACACCCCATCAAAGAACCAAAAATCTTGGTGCTTCACAGAGAATGTGCATTACTTCTGAGGACAGAGGAGAACCCCACCCAGGTCCTGCTATTCAGCCTTTGCTCAAGAACTGACTTGCCACAAAATTTCACTGGATTGCAGGTTCAGGAACCAGACAGCCTTTCAGCAACCCCTTTCTCCTTCCAGAACCACAGCATACCTATCCTCAATCCTTCAAGTTTCAAAGCCAGATGTTCTGCAATGAAAAATGATCTGTTGGTAATGCTGAAAAGATACATTATTGGTTACATAAGACTAGGTTGATACTGGGCTAAAAATACACTTGAGCAATGAGCATTATCCACCAGCAGCATCCCAGCTAAGGCATAAGGTGAGTGCCAAATACAGGACCACAGATGGGGAGCTGGAGTAGGCCAGTGCCCTTCCCTTCGTGCCAAAAGGCTGGTTCTCTCCAGAGAAACCGTGGCTGAAGCCACAGTGAGCCTCATGCTGTCACTTTCCTGTCCTGCTATGTAGTTAGAGCAAGAAGACAAGAAAGCCTTAGCTTCTTGGTTGCCATAGCAAATGTCTCAGGAGAAGACTTGCAGGACCTGGACAGGCTATGGTCATGATGGAATAGCTTGGGCATGTCCTATGACATCTGTTTTGGCTTGATGTTTTTACATCCCACAAGCTGTAGAAGAGAGCTGCTATCTGATCAGGCACCAAGCCAACCGGTACTGAATTACATAATCCAGCTTTTCTTGTTTTTTTTTATTTTTAAATGGATATGCAAGGAAAAATAAAATGGGATCTGTCTTATCATTCTACAGCTATTAACAAGGCAATGTCTACAGAATACAGGCTGAGCTGCCTGTCAGACTTGGCCAGTGTTTAATAACATACCTTACTCCTGCCTCCCAGTCATGCTTCACAAAATCCTCCTATAAGAAAAACGATTTTTCCAGCTTGCCACAAGGCGTAACGACAGTGCTCTGAGGGTGAGGCCTTGTGTGCAGCTGGATGCCCTGACAGAACTCTTCCCCATTAATGCCAGGACATGGCTACCTGTGCATCTTCTGGACCTGTGTGCGGAAATTACAGGGTGCTGCTCAGTGCTACATGCCCTCTGCTGCAGCACTGGGTGAGACCAGAACGGCGTGTCCCTGCATGGAGACAGCATATTCCTGCACAGAGTAGAGCACCCGCCTGATGCTCCACCCAGTGCTCCATACCTGAACAAATTCCAAACCCTGTGCCCTGCTATTCTTGTGCATTTTCCTGTTCCAGAACATTCTGGAAAAAACAGTGAGCATACAAAGTAAGGCATACAACGCATCAGTAAGGAAGTGGAACTCTCCTGCGGGTATCTGGGAGCCTCCTGTTTCAGCTGATGTAAGATCAGTCACATCTCCTTCACTTCAGCTTACTGTTAAATAATTGTCTAATTAATAAACTCATACCTAATAATGTCTGCTACTAAATCTCAAAGCTAAGGCACAACACAAACATCAATTAAACTTTCTGTATTCTCAAACATTCTCAGGTTTTTTTTTTGAGGGGGATCTTTAAACTGAAGTAAGTGGAAGCATGCACTATATAAATTACAGTGGATACAGAAAACAAGGGAGAGGGGTTTGCAGGCTTAGCGTGGGAGAATCCCCTCCATTTCCCTAATAGCAACAGTCTTCACATTGCAAGTGTGACTTCACTGCTGAAGAATGCCTAAAGCAGCAAGGAAATGAGCTACAGCCAAGCTTTATCATTTTATGTATCTGAACCACCGATCAGTGTAAACTGCAGGGGTTGATCCAAGTTATAGTCCAGGTGTGTATCTACTGAAAAGTGAAAATACAGTTAACTGCACAGTTTGTATGTGTTTGGGAATGCTTTATATTTTATGAGAGAATCTTCTGTTACAACAGCAGAGGTCTGAACTTATGAGAAATTGTGATAAATACATTAATTTTGACATTAATTGCCTTTTTTTCCTCCTTGTTTTTCTGGACTGCCTAAAGAGTTTCACCATTTTACCACAAAGCATCAAAAGTTCCCCTGCTGGAACTATACTTAAGAAAATTTTTGGCCTTCCTCACCCCCATTGCATCAGTGCAAAGACACTTGAGAAGGTAACCAAAAATTACTTTTGCCATTTGGAATGCTGGACTAAAAAGTCACAGACAACCTGAAGAAAATATCAGATCCGATTAGTCTAGTGGTGAAATCTTAGGGTGGCAAGCAGAGCTTTAGGTTCTGTGGGGCTCTCATCGATCAGAAGGTTCTGAAAGGAAAACTGAGTTAATCCAAAGCTCATCCATTTTTCCCTGTTTTCCAATAAACACATGCATTTAGAGTGCTGCCAGGTGTTTGCAGGCAACAGATTCAAGGCCAGAGACAAAATCATTACAAGAAGAGAATATTATTACAAGAAGAGAATATTATTACAGAAAAATCAACATAATAATTGAGGAAAAGCATTTTCCAGCCTGTGATTGGAATACTTTGCTCTGCTCTTGTCTATAGAATCTGTTCTCTTTTATCTGGCTATGAGATTAAGCTCCTAAGGGTAGCAATATGTGCCAGCTGAGTGATCCATGAAGGAGCAGACCTGCATGTGCTTTAGGAAGGAAATGAATCTTAGGAGTTTTTGTATTATAGTCCACCCTTCTCCCACAGATTTCTTTTCCTCATCTTTTAGAAGGACTGTCCAAAACACTTTGTCCACGTATCTGGAAAGAGGGCTGGAATGATATCATGTCGTTGTATCTATAGTGACTCTGTAATAGAAAGTTTATCAGGGGTCGGGATGGGGGAAAGAGAACAAAAGCCCAAATCACCAGGCATACTTAACATCACAGAAGAATTGTGGTGAAGGGAAAAGTAATGGAAATGAGCAAGAAGCAATATAAGAACAGTGGATATTTCCTTTACATTTGTTTATTTTTTAATGTGTAGACTCCATCTACTTTTTTAATTTTTTTTTTAAATTTAGCCCCTGAAGGTAAAATATGGGGCAAAGTTTAATACCAAGTTTCATGGGAACTTTGCAAATTCGATGTTGTCTCAATATATTGTTCCAAAAAGAGGCAGGAAGTGCAATGCAAACAGCATAGTGGTGCTGTGTGACAGGCAATAAGCATTTTAAAGACATACAGGATGGGAATGAGATGACAACAGAACTGAGAGCAAAACAAATGTAATCCAACATAAAACACCAAAACACAAGTTGTGCAGTGTAAAGTCTAGTTCCAGTATGGCTGCAAGCATTACGATGACTTTCCCAGTGGTACTGCTGCCATAAACTTTCAAGGTAACCACAGAGCACTTGCAGCATCTTGAGAAAGCCACAGACCAAGATTAATATATTTTAGAGAAAAGAACTCACTTCCAATTAAACACCATGGAAGGGGAAATCTGCAAGTGCCCTTTGACTCCTCTGAAAAATAATGTCCTAATCTCATATGCTATTAAAATGGCCAAGTGCTACTCCTTCAAAGAAGTGCCATCAAAGCTATATGAACCTGCACACATGGCTGAAAGTGGGCATCACCACTATTCAAATAAAGGCAACCATTTATTCTCCACGTCAAGGATCCCATGCAAGAGTCTGTTTTACAGTGGTAATTTCTGGGTACAAGGTCTCTGGGTTAAAGATTTAAATCTGGCTTCTTAATGACTGCACAGAGACTGACCGAAACCTTGCGTGGACAAAATAGTCCCACTGTGTTATTTGGAAAACAGCCTTAATATGGAATTTGGAGGCTATGAACTTGCTTTAGATGCATGCCTTGTCCATAACGTACTTACTGCTGTTACAGCATCTCCTTCTAAACAAAACAAAAAATTATCACTTATATTTTCCCCACACTCCTTGGGACTAAACCACCCCACATTGCTGTGGTGCTCTAATCTCGGATTATATTGATATGGCACGAAATAATTCTTGCCCAGGGTGCAAGATACCCAGCTCTGAAAACGGGCTCAATAAAGGAAGTTTTCATCACTCTGTTCGTAATAAAAACATTTGGAAGAAGCAGAGAAATAGAATAGAAAACACATGCGCAACACAGATGTTGTAGGAAAAATGTTTGTTACTAATGCAGTGGTGAAATTGGTCAAGACAACCACATCTGTTCTTACGCACAATTCTCATAAACACAAACAAGACCACAAGCAAAGGCAAGGATTAAGCGGAGCAGAGGAAAGACAAAATGCCTTCGGCCCTTTATCAGTGCTAGCCAGCACAGCACGTCCTCCCAGACTTCAGGAGAGGCAGGGGTGCCAATACATTCATCTGAAAAGCAGTGCCCCTCCTCTTCTGAGCATAAGAGGGTGAGATGTCCTCCAAACAGCTCAGCGCTGGTCCCTGGGAAAGCTGTTCCCTTATCTAACTGCATCCATCTGCTCTGGGACGCAGACAAACACTATTGCAAACTTTTCTGGGAAAACAGAGATATTATTAAAAAGAAACAAAACAAAACCAGCAAACCCATAAATCAGATGTCTTTTCATTTGATTCCTCAACCCCCCAGATATTAGAAAAACTTCAGTCAGTATAGTTGTAAACTGTATTTCTGGAAACAGAAAATTGAAGCCTGCCTGAATTGAAAACAGACAAGCACCATCCACCCTGCGTAGGAACACCTCCAAAGCATTCCTTCTCAATTCTTCAGCTAGAAATAAATACTATATTTTTACTATATACAGGCAATCAAGTTTTTACTAGAAATTATTGCTTTCAATAAGGTGTCAAAGTCACTGGCAGATTCTACAAAAACAAAGCAGAAAAAGATGTAGTAGAAGTTTGGTCCAGTGAGATTTGTATGTATCCACAAAAACAGAAGGATGAAAAATCAACATTCTTTGTGTTTTTTACGAACAACTGTTGGATGGAGCTAGTTAAGAGAGAAACAAAAGGTAGAAAATAAAGTTAAAAAAATCTTTTAATACGTAGTGCTTACAGTGGAAATGTGTGTAATAAGGTGGTATGCTGAAATGGAGAAGAGGGAAAAATAGAAATGGAGGAAGTTGAATTATCAGATAATTATTCTTCCTCGAAACTTAATTCACAAAAGAAGGAAAGAAAAAAGGTTCTTAATGGTAAAGAGGTAAAAGCAATATACAAAAACTCAATAAAAATGAATATCGTGTACGCAACAAATTTCTATTAGGATTGATTACAGAACAGTACGAAATGCCGAGTTGTCACTTTCTTTACATCCCCATGACCTTCTCACTGTGCCCTTGAACTGTGTTGTTAGTTGCATAAAATTTACTGTTAAGTAAAATGAACAATGATCATTCATGCCCAAACACTGTATATAGATTTAAAAAAAAAAATACATTGGTAAGTGGGCTATTAAAAGTAGATGCACCTTATTGATCTCCCCTTAAAGCAATCTGCAGTTAGTACTGTTTTCTCAGTGGGTTAGACTAAAATTTGCTATTAATTCATCTTGTTGGCAAGGACAGAACGCATCAACGCGTTACAGCTTAGATTTGTACCTTGTTCAGACAGCCCTCGGAGCTCATTTGAACAGCACAGCACAGAACAGCACATGTGCTAACATGCCAACACTTGAAAAGACAATAATTAGCAAAAGAAAGAAATATTTGGAAATGCCATTGCATTTCTAAGTGATTCCCTATACTATCCACTCTTCAGTGTGTACTCTTCAAGACAAGTAATTATGGAAAATGTTTTCACTGCAAAATGGCTGGAGATTTAATAGCACATTTCATCAAGACAAAAGTGTCTTTATCTATGATACTTCATTTTATTATCTCATAGAGAGAAAAAGCACATACTGGAAGGAAAGATGGCTACACAGGAATGGGGTGGGAGGATGGAGCAAGAGGTATCTTCATCTAATCAAAGAGCACATGAATCAGAAAATGACCAGTCCCTTACAGTACCACGGTTCAGGTCAGGTCCCCTTAGAAAAACTGACATGCCTTCCTCCCTTACAGGCTTCCTGTTATGCATCTTTTTCAAGATCCATCCACAAAGTGCAGGAGCATTGCATTTTGCCTAATTAGGTGAGAAAACCACACAAACTGTGCCGCATCAGTCAGTGTTTGTTCAAGAAATACAGACATGCCAGATCAAGTCTCACCCAATGGCTCAGAACCTACCCTCCCTCACCAGGCATGACTTTGGGTACACACCTTTTCCCTTCTATAAACAGCCAGTCTCCAAATCATGCTTCCCAGAAAGTCAAACAGTCATTGCTATTACTCAGAGCAATCAGCTAAAAGAGTGTGAGAGGAGGGTTTACTTTCGGTTTGGAAGAAGGCTAAACACAATAAACCCTATCTCTAATGACTGTGATCATCATCTAATCCAGACACTGACTGGATCATGAGGACACTAATGATGCCATCATGACATTAAGTCACCAGAAGCTCTGATGTGTCAGAGAGCTTAGTCCCTTCCTAGCAGACACTTACCTTCCTGTACCATAAACCTCTATCAACACTGAGTGTCCAAGCACCCACCATCGTGCACTGAGGTCTGTTTGTGCCATGACACGCAACAAATGTTGTCTACCACAACATGATGCCTCTCTGATCTGGACCTGCATTCCTCTGCTGGTCCAGCCTGGAGATTTATGAGTGCCATCTTTCTCTCTTACTAGCTGCCTGCAATATTTGAAACTATTGCTAATTCAGGTAAGAAATGTTCTCAGAAATTCTGTGGTGGATCCATCAAGTGTGGATTTACTGGTGTGAGAAAATAACTTTGAAAATCCTACCTCACATGTACCTATGGGGAAGTACAGCTTTCAAACTAGAAGGTCCAAATCCTCCAACTGTAATACCAATACTGATTGTCCCTTATTCATGTAGCACTTTGTGTTTTGTTGTCAAAGAATGCAGCAGACATCAGCGGAGTGTTGGAATGCCTTGAACAATCTAAATGTCGGTGAACTTGAGATTAACTGATTGGCTGCAATAGGAACCAATATCTGAATGCTCTCGATAAACACAGACCACTGTGCTCTTTATAACAGCTTCTGGGAAAACATTTTAGAAAAACAAGAGCTTATCTCATAAAAGCCTAAGGAGACAACAGGAACAAAAGAAATCCCTCATCTCTGTAATGCTGGAAAAAATAGCAGAGCCATCTACAAGCAGTGTTTATCTGACACTTGCCATTGTGGAGTCAGTCGAGTGGAGGGCAAGTACAGCAGTAGATCTGTATCGAGGCAATGAAGATTCATTTCAGCTTTTGCAAAAAGAGGCTTTTTTATCACACGGAGATCATGCTTGCCTAAGAACCCTTCCTGTGACAAACTAGCTGGCATGTACTCAAGATTGGAATCGGAACACAGAATAACAACAAAACCTCTGCAGCTGCCTTGACATCATACATTTGGATTGCAGAAATCATCGATAACATTCTCCTACTAAACCACTCCTGGCAGGGATGACCAAGAGGCACCATGGCTTCATGGTCTTGAACTCCAGTTCCCTGTTCTGGTTTTTGAGACCCCAAGAGTACCTAAGCTAGCTGTTAAAACACACAGTTGCATAACTATCTTGTCTGCAAGATCAGATTTCTCTATTGTATTCATCACGCAAACATACATCAGTTACATATAACACCATCACAATAGAACAGGTAAACAGTTTGTGAACTTTGAGAGCTTGAAGGGAAAAAAATCTAGGGGTCAGAAGAATGCACTAGACAACACCAGCAAATCAGCAGGAATCATATCAAAACAGTTGGAAGACTACAGGTTAATAGCCCCTAACCCATTCAGCAGTGACATCATTAACTATAAAGCCTTTTATAATGGAGTAAAAATGCGCAATCCCATAAACCATATAGACAGGTGGTTGAAACTTAAAAACAGCATTCACACCTTTGGAATGAGCCTTAGAAAAATCCAAAAACCACACTTAAAAGATGCCTGCATGACGCTCTAGGAAAGTGCAAATTTTTGATGAATCCCCCTTTGATAATGCTTGGCACTGTAAAAGCATCAAGTATTTGTTACTGCCTTGGGCAACTTGCAGTCTCAGAGATGTTAAATTCCTGTTCCTAGAAAGGAAAAAGGTCATTGGAATTTAGATCCCACAGCAAGGCAGACTGTCCTGTTAATTAAACTCTAAGAGGTCGCATCTTTTGCTGCCCTGGTCCAGAGCCAGAGACCCAAATCTCGTTCAACATAAAGCGTCTCTGCCAACACACTGTCCTTGCTGCTGGATAAACCCTGGCCCAAGTAAAACCCATTAAGGCCAATGTGATAGAAGAAGCAGGCATTCTTTAATCTGGTGTCAGATGCATGGGAGCTGTTTCCTTCCTAACACGTACACTAACAGAACAAAGGCACATCCTTATATTAATTTGAGTGCACTATGCCTGTGTGCTGGGGGAGAGGTCTGCAGTGGTCATGAGACCACGACCCCACTTCTTCCCTTCACACATTTGGTTAGTTAACGATGTGGTTCATCTCCCCTGTTAGCAGACTAGATAGGTATGCTAATTTTCAAGATGCTCCCGGAAGAGATTAGGCGCACGGACAACATGTTGTTTTGGAAACACAGTTCAGAACACTAGAAACACTTAGATCTTCCAAGAACAGGCCTTAAAAAATCTTCTACAGTCTTTTTTTTCCTCTGTACTTTTAACCAAAAACAAGTGGCTTCAAAATTAGCCTGAACAAAATATTTGAAAGTGGTTTCACGAAAGCAACGCCCTTACAGTTATTCACATCATCAACTTTGCTTTGAAAGTCCAGTTTTCAGCACGCTGAGACAACATTGGGAACGCCTGTTAAAATAAGGCACTCTTTATGCCCAGGAGTTGTTTAGTATATTTCACTGGAGGGACAAAAAGCGGTTCTGAAGGATTCCTGTTGGATAGCACTTACGACACAACTGGATAAACCCAAACCCAAGGAGATACCTGGAGATGATCTAGAAAGTGCAAAGAAAACAAAACACCTGGAAAAGGGGATGAAATGAATGTTGAGGAGCCTGAGACAGGCTGCAGTACCACTGCCACATGCGTGCCTATCCACTACCAATATGTGCCATGGAAGGAGCTCACACACTATTTTTATTTATTTCTTCATCTATTTTGAGCAGCACGTTATTGAGGCTGCTGCTGTGAGGGGATTTGGCAGGAAATGACAAGTTGGAGGAGTGGCTGCATATCTCCAACAGCTTGCTTGCTCCTCTCAGCTGCACTAGCCAACCAACCACCAACAGGCACCATGTAGTCTGCCCTCTTGTCTTGCTTAGGGAGGCCTTCTAACCTGGGCCAGTACAGTATCTCATTTCAAAGCACAGTGGTGTTTGAGGAGTGCTTGGATGCACCAGGGTGCAGAGGAACTAAGCCATAAGGCTGCCTACATCAGCACTGCTACCGGAGCTTCTTCTGGACAGAGGATGAGCAATCTGCATTAGTTTCATGCTGTCGAGAGCAAGTTGCAAGTTCTGAGAGCGAGTTCAGTCAAAGTAACTTCCTCTTCAGGCAGGGTTTCCACGTGACCAAAAGACAGAAGAGCTGCTCTGCAGTGACACAGAGCAAAGAAGAAAGCAAAAGTTTTAAAAGGGATTATTATTATTGTTTTTCTAAGTACATTCTCTTTTTAGACTGAAAACTAATGCCCCACTGCAGTGTAATGCAGTGAGTGCAGATGCAGTAATGCAGAGCGAACACCTTATGGGTCTGTTCTGTTCAAACATTTGCACGTGCAAACAACAAGCTACATGTTCCATTTCATCTGCTTTGAAACAAACAGAAAAACACACCATTTGCAAAAGATATCTAAAGAATTAAAATGCACGTGCTTTTAGAAAAACACTGAAGAAGCTTGAAGAAGAAAAAAAAATTGAAATCATAAATTCAGGTGTGGTCTTGTTTCCATAATAATTATATTTAATTACACCCAGGTATACCAATTTACCTCCATTTTTTCAGTGCTTCTTTTGTTATCACTTTACAGGAACATCTTTCAGGCACTCACTCTGCCATTAGTTGGAGTTCTGATTGAACAAAGACAGAAGTCTAAACCTTGATCTTACTTCAGAAGAAACTACGGAGAAGATAAATATACATATTTTAAAGTATCAAAGAGCAACAACATTTTAGTAAGGATCACTGTTACAATGCATTTGAAATAAGAACTGCTCCTCTTGGCCAAGCAGTGACACTATTCCAGCACACCATTCCTAAGGGAGTGCTAAGGTTGGAAGGGAGGAGGAATCTTTCTCCCACTGCAAAACCACTTTAAGAGCGATGGCTGAAACAGCCTTCTGCAGCCTTAATGCTCCCCCGCTCCATAGGGCTGGGGGCAGAAGCAGAAAAACCCTGCTAGATTTCAAATGCTTCCAGATGCACCGTATGTAAACCAAAGCAAAAAACCCACCAACATCCCACACAATTTTATGATTCCTCTGCAACAGAGCATACCAGAGCAGTCAAGAATTGTTAAGGGCCGAAGAAAGCAGTAAGCAAACCCTGCTTCGAACAACAGCATCAAAAAAATGCTACTCATGAGAGGCAACACCACTCTGAAACCATACTGTCTCCTGCCTCCCTTAACAATGAAAAAAAAAAAGCAGAGTGGGCTTGCACTGTCACTGGGACACTGACACATTCTTGGCTGGAATTCTGATTTTTGACTTGATAGCTTTGCCACGGAAACCAACTGGGTTTTTTGCATCATTTGACTGGGCTCCAAGCAGTACCACATCATACTCAAAATGCTCTGCACACGTTACCAACTGCCATCTCACAATTAGAAGTGAAACCAGAACATCTTTTCTTAGCGTAGCGTTTATTATTATTATAATTAGAATAAAAAGCACCTCGATGAAGGCTGTTGTTCATCCCAACAAAGCCAAGGTGCACTTGGTGCATGTGGTCTATGATATCTGCTGTTATCTGATGTTTTGAATATCTCTTGCTGCTACAAAGTGCTAAGCCTCTGCTCTAGAAGCCAGGACACAAGATAGAATTCTATTTACTTCAAGTGGACATGATTCATTAATTTTTGAGAAGTGTGAGCCGCTCTCAATTTTATGCCATACATAAATTTAATTAAATGTATCATTTTATTAACTTTAAGCCCTTCTCAATTAAATTTGAATTAAATAAAGACAGCTCCAACACTAAACAAATAGAAATCCTCAACAGGAGTTAAACTGCACACTGTGTTTGAAAGGCATGCAGAGTACGGGTATATAAAATAAAAAATTGGTACATTCATAATGGTTTTGTGGGATCAGTTTTCCTTCTCTTTTCTTTCCAGTAGAAAATGTTTTGTACGAGAAGTGAGCTGCTAGACAAACAAACTAAAAACTATTAAAAACACAGTTTGTGGCATCAGCTGCATCTCGGTGCCATGCTCACAGAAAGAGAAACATCCCTTCCCTGTGCCATGAAATAAAATACAGGAGGGCGCCGGCTTTAATCCAGAGGGCCACTTCACACCGAGTTATCCTTGATGAGCTTTGCAGGCACACACACTGCTGTTCACTATGCACGTCCCCAGCCACACGCTGCCTTCTTCCCAAGTGCTTGCCCTCCATTACACAGTCAGCCTTCTGCTTTCCTAATCCACTTCGTCTTTACAGAGCGGTTTGGCCACACATGAAGTTGAACCGATAGATCAGTTTACATTCGTGTCTAAGTTTACAATAGCACAGCTCTTCCATCAGGGCCAGTTCTTGCTTGTGACATGCAACAGCACCCAGTGTAAATAGAGGGGCCATGCAGAGGCTTCTTCTGGAGATCATTCCCACAGAGGTTTCAGGACCAGCCACTTCATCCTTGCTGCCACCAGACATCTGAAATGCTGGTACCCCTCTCCCCTGCTCCTTCTAGGGATTCTGGAGTGGAAACCTTGGTGCCAGCACTCATCAGAACAGAAACTGTCCTGATTTTAAGCTCCACAGGGAAGGCAGGAAACAGCTTCATTCATCAAGATGTTCAAGATAGAGCAGGGGAGGAAGGGAAGCATATATTTGTCCCAGTTTTAAACAAGAGAAGCTCTGCTTCGCTAACCTGTATTTTTTGTTTCCTTTGAGAAACTTAGAGGTGTTCCACATGGCAGAACAGATCAACAGGGTTGTTAAGCACCTGAGGCAAAGAACAAATGTTTATTAACCAAGAGAAAATATTCCTGCTCAGACATGGCACGGCATGTAAAAGGGATGAAAAGTTACTCCAGCCTTCTACATTCATCAGACTGAGTTCCTCCATTACAGAGTAAGGAGTCTGCCCTGCACATCTGTCATAGCTTTTAGTTCTACTTTGTAAAAAATTTTTGAATAAAATACAACTTTTTCCAATTTAGTTTAATTAATTTGCCATTCTTAGCTAGAGCTGTTTGCCAAATACATCACAGCTTCTGTGTAAAAGGGTATGTTTTCATTACCAAGCATATGTTTTCCCAATCATTTTGTACTTCTAACTTCCATCCTACCTTCCATTTCTTAAGGCAATTCCAAACACACTGATTTTAAATGTTTAGAGAAAATATGTATGTTCAACAAACTTGAGAAGTGCTTAAGATCCCAAAGCTTTAACAATGCAGGTGAAGAATAGATTTTAGATCTTTACATGTGAAACTAGTAGAGACGTCAGGATATGAAGCTGCTGTAAAACATTTATTTACAGCTATCAGTTATTTAATTTGAGCACTAGACACAGCAGTTGTCCAACCAAAATTCTGCTGCAGTTAACTGATGCTCCACTCGTATCAGGGCCGCATCATCAGAACCACATACACACCGTGTATTTCCCACTGTGAAAATAATCTCAACTTCTTTCTGGGGCAGCACCCCTTATTTGTGCTTCCTCGTTACAGCATGGGAATGCAGCGTCCTCCCACATGGACTAAATGCAACCACTGAATTTGGATGAGTAATGACTGGCTGGCGTGAAACATTTCCACTAAAACGTTCTTCTGTCACAATGTCTGAAGCCTTCCTTGTCTTCTTTTAGCCCATACTACAAAGTCCAAAAGTGACTAAAAGATCCTTACCAGGATGACACACAGGAATTATACACCTTAAAACACACAGGCACAAAACGATCAACTGGGATGAAGTACAAGTCACGATACGATTACATGTACAAAACAGGACAATCAGCAATCATCTCAGGAGCACTACAGCTCCTAATTGCACTTAGCAATCTTGCCAGGTAGCAAGTTACTCACCAGATCTATGACCTCAGCACGAGCAGACAGATCATTAGACTTCCACAGACACTTTTCCCAGGGAAAGGAGGGACAAGTCCCAGGCAGTCTTAGAAGGATTCTATGACTCCAGGGCAGAAAATTTGAAAAATCTAAAGGTAACTCCCACCGCTGATACAGATACTATGAGAAATGGTCTTGAAGAAACCACATTCCACCACAGGTGCCTGTGGAAGAACACTAAACCCTTGCTCAAAGTAACTTCTCCTTCCTACCTCACCCCCAACCCCTCAAAAAAAAACAAAAAAAACAAACAAAAAAAAAAACCCAAAACCTACAACTTTTGCTCTTCCTAAAGCAGAATATGTAGTTTTACTCCCCCAGCCAAGGCCTAAGCTCTAGACCTCTGAGCATCTTATGCAGAAAGGATGTAACAGTCTGCAGTGCTGCCATGAGCATTAAACTGTTTGCCAGTGAGTACCAAATTGAAATGTTGGAAAAGGCCCAGAAACCTCTTCCTTTAAATGAACATATGAAATCCAATCATGTTATCTACGAGAGCTTGAAGACATCCCAAAGCCAGGTGAGAACAGCCTTGACACATCTGATGCTTCAGCGAGAGCCCTCTGGGAACGGCTCATGCCAACTGAGCAGTGCAGCTGCTGACATCCAGCTTGCGTACATAAAATCAGGAGAAGCCCAGGCTCACCATGACAGCAAGAAAACTAGCAGCTTCCTAGCCAGGAGTATAAAGTTTTCCCTTTCAAAAGGTGGGCACAAAGACCTATCAAGTCAGGCAGCCAGCTAGGAGCTCATCTTGTAGTTTCTAGTTGCAACATTCTACTGCAGAATCACCTTAAAAACAACCTACACTGAACACTACATGCTTTTCTAACTGCTAGCAGACACAGTTATGCAGGCCAGTAATAAGCCTAACAAATGACTTTTCCAACAAAAGAAGGATAGCAATCCACTGCAAACACGAATTGAGTCATATGACAAGGTGACAGGAGAAGTCCCTCCAACATACCACTCCTCACATTTATCTAAAAGTGGTCTTTCTGCAACATCACCCACTTAACAGTCTCAGTTCTGCTCAAATTATGCCTTTGAGGAGGGGTGCCACTTTGTTTGCCTATCAATAAGACCATTTCTTCCAGCTCAGAACAAAAGCCCCTATGCACACACAACCTTATTACTGACAGCTGGTTGTACAGACCAAGACGGATCATTTTATCTCAGTCATACCTTTGATGCTCTCACAGAAGTTACCACTGCTGGTTGCTTCTAATTCACACAGCCTACTGTAAGACTTAAGGGTTTGTGCCACCATAGAAAATGCAAATTGTCTTCCTGGGCATTATGAGCTTTTACTGATGCCAGCTGATCACAGTTCAGAGGTAGCTCACGTGATTTAAATGCCTCCAGAAACGGGCACTCTCCTTCCTGGTGGAATTGACAGTACTGGGCAGAGTGCACTGCTTCATCCAAGCCCAGCCTGACTCAGAAGCAAGTATCTGGACTTGACCTCCTTCTAACAGAGCTTAGCGAGGCACGGTTTCGTACCACAAACACAGATCTGGGATTTATAAGAAATATACGAAAATCTTCCACTTCATTAAGTGCTTCTGTTGGCAGAGAAAAGTCCAAAAAGGTCAAAATTGGGTCCTTCAAGAAAGTAGTCCAATTTTGCATACATATTCTACTAACAATAGAATAATGTTTGGTATTAAGATGTTGGGAGCGTCTTTTGAATTGTATCACGGTATGTTTGAAAGAAAGATCATGAATCAGCATCCTCAAAGTAGCTCAAAGAGGGAAAAATTTTGTCCTCTCATTTTTTAAAATGTTATTACAGCAAAGTTTATGTTTTGAACTCAGTGGCTGATCAAAACAACATACCTGCTCTTTTGGAAGGTGAAAAATAGAGATAATTTTCAGATGAAAAAGAGCCAGTAGGACCTACCTTCCATTTAGTTACGTCATTGCCTCTTCACCAACCTCCTAGTCTGTCTTAGCAAAGCAGGCTCAAGTCAGGCTGACTGTCAACAGCAGGACACACAGAGCTTGCAACCAACCTTATCTTCACTTAGTAATCCCACATATCTTTAACAGGCATGAACAGTTTTGCACAACATAACTGTGAATAGCCCACGTCCTTAACAGGGTGAGATCTGCTTGTGTGCCGTTCAGATCACTGCACCTCTACCTCTGAAGTACAGAAACACACCTCAGCTCCACAGAGCCAAAAGTGGATTTCAACAGAGGCAATTGCACAGAAACATCTACTTCCCCATCAGTGAGTGGTAAGGCTGAGATTCAAAACCAATATTTTATATGCTGCTTTTCCTTATTTAATCTAGCAGCTTCTACTATGTTTTGAAGAAACACCGAGAAGGTCAGATTAAAAAGAACTGTAAAGTCTAGGAACTGTTTTTTGTTCTGCTGTTTTCTCTCCCTCCAAATATGTATGAAGTCCTTGGACATTCCCTTCAACTTCTGGCCCTGTCTTTTAAGACATTAATATGCTTAGATAGCTGGGAATTAAGTTTCAATTATTACAATCCCCCGGAGGTATTTTTACTCTTTACTCTTCATTATGCAAAGAATATGAAGTGAGAATGGGTTTTTATGAGCCCACCCACAAAGACATCAAATATGCTGACTCTTAATAACAAATTTGGAATGAAGAACCCAGTCTTGGAGAAAGCAAAAAAAAAGAAGAAAAAAAAAAAGAAAAAAGAAAACCACCACAAGGTTCTTTCACTCAAATGGCACAAGAACAGAGCAATAATTAAAGTGTCATGACTTCCTGGTGTTCTCCATGGTTCTCTTCACACAGTTTCTCAGATCTTTTCATTCTGCACTCCCCTGCACACATCGACTGGCTGCCAGAAACCACATTCATCTATGTGCCCATACCAAGGTGCCTGCAGAGGCCAAGAACTGGCAATGTTGACACATGAAGTTCTAGTGGTTAGGCTCATCTTACTGATGCTCCTTGAACTAAAGCCACAGTGCAGGATAGACATGCTTTCTTCTTCTTTCGTAAAATAATCTTGGGGGAAAAAAACATGATCTGGTAACTTTGTTTCCATCCTGTTCTCCAGGTGCTGAGTGCTCACTACACCTTGCTCATGTTGAAACAATAATGTAAAAATCAGTGGGTGTAGAGCCAGTGCAGGCAGTTAATGTAATTATTAATATAGTCATTTAGTAAAATAATCTAATTACTTTGTTTACGCAATAGAAACTTTAGGTCTTCTCAAAAATTAAATTTCATCCTCTGGGAATGGACTTTTATGGTTGGCTTCAAAGATTCTGGCAGCAAGTGCAGACCTTTCATATAATTGCTCTCTTTTGAAATGGAATATTAAGTCAAATTAAACTGAATATGAAAGAGAGGCCATACTGGAGCTGATGGGAACAAAGAAAGCTAACACAGACTGCATCCATCCCCTTTTCCCCATGTATGTTTTTAAGGAATGTGTATTTTCCCATCTAGCCTCCATAACATGCTCCCCTTGGAAGGAAAGATTTTGGGTAGAAACAAATCATATTTTTAATTCATTTATTTATCACAAAGAAATATCTACAGGCTGCATATCCAAGACCGGCATTTTCAGAACTACTGGCACTGGCATAGCTCTCTTCTCTAAGGTATGAATTCACTGATGTCAGTAGTGTCTGAATTACACTAAAGCTACTCAAAAAAAACAAAACAAACAGAAAAAACCCAAATGCTTTTAAAGAAGCAAGGCTCCTATTTAGCAGACATGAAAATATGAAATACATGTGCAAACATTTCCAGAAATAAATGCACCAAATCCACATCTCCACGGACACTAGCGCTTTGTCTTTTTTGTTAGTTACTTGCACTGAAATTAATGCCTCCTATTTATTTTCATGGAAATTGGATGATACAAAGATACAAAGAGCACAGTAAGACTATTTCAACATTGTCACCACCATTAGTTCTGCATTTTTACCAGCAATGAGCAAGAACCTGCACGCTGCACACATAAGAACCTGCACGAGTAGAGGTAACCCACTGTTCCTATTGCTGAAATGCACCACCCACCTCACTGTGCTTACACCCACTGCTTGGTCTCCATAAACATTCAGCAAGCACTGATGAACGGGTGCCATTCTTCCTGTACAGAGTAATTCAATGACACACCTTTGCTTCATATACACTCCTATTCCAGATGCCATTCTCTCAGACTGCCCTTCTGCTGATATCTGCATGTAATGGAATATCGTTGGGAATGTTCAACTCACGTCGCCATACGACCAATACCACTCTGATGTTGGAAGCCAACACAGTAAAATAAGAGGTATTACTCTCAGACCAGCCCGGTTTATTTCTGACTTTTTTCCATCGTGCTTCTATTTAATACCTTCATACTCTCCATTAAAAAGAAAACGTCAATGTGAATAGTTTGAACTGTTATTTTAATTTACCAAGCTGAAGCGATATATAAACAAACAGGATCAGTTACTCAGAGGATTGCACTTATCACGATGGAATAAATTACATATGTTAGACAAAATTTTACAGGTGAAAAAAGGGTTCTGTTTTGTTGTTCATGATAATAGCAAAGTTTTCTACTCTTTTCACAGTGTTCAGGACATTGCTTCCTTAAAGCCTCCAAAACTGAAATTAAACCATTACATTGCCTCTATCCAGCTAAATCAACAGTTATAGATGGTACAAGTATGACATTTCTAGAGTGCAAGGAGACAGCTTTCCTAACTGGAGAGTCCTGAAAGAAAACCAAACATTTGGTGCTGGGTTTTTGTTTAGTGTTTTAAAAACTTCTTTTCCCTTCCTTTGTAAATCTTCACCTCAGAGGAGTCCCTGTAGATTGGTGTGACGGGATACAAACATGTACCAGGTTTTGCACTGGAAAGTGCATATAAACCACGTGAAGAAGATAAGGTGTGTCCCTGAGAAGGATGTGCAATCTGGAACTACACGGCAGCTAACGAGTCATTACATCCATACATGCAACATGCTCTACTGCAACGCACAGGAAAAGCAGATCAAAACCACCGTGTACATTTAAGTCAGGAAACAAATCGTTTCTTTGGGCTAATACAGAAACTGGGAGTCCTCTGCGCAAGCACAGATCCACACTGCACTGTAAGTTATGGCCTGCCCTAAATGAAAAATGCTGATCTGGGGATTGTTCACTTCGTTATAGTTTTCCAAGAGTAATATCCTGCAGGGAACAGCCAAGTTAATACAATGTTTCCACTCAAAAACTGGCAGCCTAAATGCAGCCAATGGGGTGTATTAAATGAGCTGATAAAATATTATTGCAGAACGTGCAGACTAAGGAGAATCTCTTACTTTCCATGTGAGAATGTAACCTTAGACTAGCGAAGCTGGGTAACTAGCAACAGTGCTCTGGATTTGTAATTCTTCGTATATTTTCACTCTGTTTTAAACGTGTTCTGTAATTTAGCACATCTTTCAGCCGCTGGAAGCACCCAGACGCTTTTTTGTCTGGTTTATCCTTTCAGGTAACAGCTTGTGATCTGCCTAAGGATGTGACTCGCGCCGGTTGTTTTAATGGGCAGCCCCAGTGTGTGGTGGATGTGCCGTACAGCATTCGTCTGCTTGGTTTGAACATTCGGCTAATCACATCTGACGCCAAGTACGTATCGGATCTTTCTTTAACTACTCATGGATGGCTCAGTATTTTCTCCGAACTCCTAATTTCTGGCCCAGGCAGTGAATAATTCAGGAGCGAAATCTGAAACTGCAGTAATGTACAAAACAAAAGCTGGTATTGAGCAACTGAACTGAAAAAACATCTGAGGTGCCAAAAAGCCCCCCTGCTTTACTCCATGGAGATAACAGATGTGTGCAGCCCTGAAACCATCCCCGCCTCCACTTCCCCAGTCATGCTCAGCACTCCTTTCATACCCATTAGCCTACTTAAAGCTCAAAAGTTGCTTGGGTCCACAGAAACGTGCAGTGAAAAGCTCAGTTTCAGGCTAGGTCTCAGTAATTAACATCATGCTCATGTGAACTGGTATGCAGATGAGGGTTCAGTTCTGTGACTATCACCAGATGCTGGATCAGCATGTGAACACCAAGATTTCGAGGAAAAAAGCCAAGTTCCTGGGGCAAGAACCACAAGAACCACTTTGGACTAGGCACAGGAAGATGCACGACTGAACACTAACAAACACTAGGCATGATATGAGTTGCATGCAGCTACCACTTCAATACATTTTGTAGAATACAGTCTTGCAACAAAACTGTTTTGCAGTATTGCATGGGACCCCAATCACCAACTTGAGATTTCAGGCCAAGTACTTTCTAGAAGCTACTAAATAAGCATGTGTGCATGTGTCAGTACGTGCACGTAACTCCTCACGTAGCTCCTTTCTCCTCCAGTATATAGTGCAGAGAATCTGCTAATGCTTAAATAGTGGGAAAGCCAAAAGTAATTTGGCTGCCTCCCTGGAATTCTAGAAACTGCCAAATTGCACTGCTTAGAAAGAAAAATAAAAGTTACTCTTTAATTTAGGATTTTAAAGAAACAACATCTCTACCAGTCCTAAAGTCAACTACCCAAATGTACTGACCCATTGCATGTTTTCAGAAATTGAAGGCAGCAAGTTCTTCCTACATGGGCTCCTACATGGATGCGATGACAAGCTTTCCAAAGGGAGAAACAAGACTATAGAAACCTACTTTTTTACAGATATGCTGAAACCCCAACAACTTTCCCATCCGTTTATAAGGATTCCCCAAACTTTCCCTCCTGCTCCTCCAAAATAAGAGGTATGGGAACACCTTATCAACTAGCAGACAGATTCCTCAGGATACAGCGTTACACCTAATCCAGAAGCACAACTTCTTTTATCATCTTTAGGGATGCACAAAGCAGGATTTTGCAGGAGCAGTTTGCTGTCCACAGAAAGCACCTCTGCTTATGTGAATCCAACTGGGGAACATCAAACCCTTCAGCCTTCAATCTGGATGCCCCCCTCATCAGGATTTCAACAATGTTCTGGGCTGCATTAAAAAAGGAGTGGCCAGCAGGGATGCAGATGATTGTCCCTCTCTACCCTGCTCTTGTGAGGCCCCATCTGCAGTGCTGCATCCAGGCCTGGGGCCCCCAGCACAGTGGGAGGCCACTATGATGATCAGAGGGCTGGAGCACCTCTCCTATGAGGAAAGGTTGAAGGAACTGCGCTTGTTTAGCTTAGAGAAGAGAAGGCTAAGGGGAGACCTCATTGTGGCCTTCCAGTACTTGATGGAGGCATATAAACAGGAGGGGGAAGTGCTGTTTACGAGGGCGGATAGTGATAGGACAAGGGGGAATGGTTTTAAACTGAGACAGGGGAGGTTTAGGTTGGATATTAGGAGGAAGTTTTTCACCCAGAGGGTGGGGAGGCACTGGAACAGGTTGCCCAAGGAGGCTGTGGATGCCCCATCCCTGGAGGCATTCCAGGCCAGGCTGGATGTGGCTCTGGGCAGCCTGGGCTGCTGGTTGGCGACCCTGCACATAGCAGGGGGGTGGAACTGGATGGTCCTTTTCAACCCAGGCCATTCTGTGATGATTCTATGATAGGTTTCCCTAAAAGCAGCCTGATGTACTTCAATGTATATTTAACTTCTTGTCTGCTGGGTGGCACCTCAAAAGATGCTATCTGACAACTCAAGTTGATCCCAGCAGTAGAGTGGCTCCCAGTCTACATTTCGGGTGTGCGCTGCTCCAAAAGAAGAGGGCAGCCAGCAGGTCAGACTATCTCCACTCCCATCTGCTGCAGTTCCTCAGTCTCTGAGCAGCTACGTTTTGCAGAAGTCCTGTTTGGCAAGCAGGCAGCTGCAACCTGGGCAGTAGCCAGGGGCTCTCACTGAAGGTGCTTCAGCCTGCACCCAAGCCTCTTTTATGAGTCTCAGACTTGCATAAGAGATTTGATGCCAAGTTCAGTGTGCTGTTGGCTTTACCAGCTGCCTTTTTAATTAAATTAATTCACCATGGGATGAGAGACTACAAACAGCAAGGTGTGAAGGCTTTGCTTGCCTTTGTTCAGGTTGCTCGGTCTGTAGTTGGAGATGCTCACCCAACAGCCCAAGGCCTCAGCCACTGCCAGTGGGTGCTGCAGACATTCGTCTTGTAGGAGCAGAGGATCAGAAGCATTAAGTAGCCAATCCCAAGTAAAAAAAGGGAGTGACTGGCCTGTGTCAAAATCTCTTACATCGAACTGCTATTAAGTGACATAAAAAGTGAGCTTCCATGAACTTCATTCCAAAGCCTCCAGCAATTTAGTTCATTACCAAACCTCAAACTGGCTACTTTTATAACCATTTGCATTTTAGATCTCTGTGTACTAAGTTTTCATTCAGACACAGACATTTGGAAAACAGGTACTTACACGATCTTTGCTCTCCTCACACGTAAAACAAGTGACTAAAGGCCAACTGCAGAAAAATTTCAGGAGGGAAAGCTCAGGGCTACAGCTTGTGCTCCCTCTTCAGACCTCATCACCTTCTGGTGACGGGATTCTCCAAACACATATTAGGTGCCACGTAGGTTCCAGGCCCAATGGATCTTCCCCTTGCATCAGGCAGATTTCTCAACCAACTGCCAACATTTCTCCTTGCCACAAAGATCAGGGAAGAACATTAGCAAGCATTTGCCACATTTCACAAGAAACCCTAAGCATGCTGTAGGATCTGGCTATGCTTTGTTGGCAACCAGCCACGTGCCCTGCCAAAACAGCTGTATATTAACTGGGCTGGAAAATGGAACAGATGAACCAATGCCATTACCCAAAAGGCTTTCTAGAATCAACGATTAGAAAAAATGTTCAATTGCGGGCCTCACAGCCTGATCAATACATTATAGAAATAAAACAATTTGTTTGGAGGGGGTCATTAAGCCTTTAACTATCCACTTAATGCCGCTAGCAATCCCAGACGAGTGTTTGTGCATGATTACACTTCGAATTTAGATGTGGAGCTATTGCCTATGTCACAATCTGTGTAGTTTTGTTTGTCTTCTAATGGATTTAAATTGACAATAAAGCAAGGCCTAGGACCAAGACACAAAATGAATGTTGAAAACCAAATATTTTCTTCATCATTCATTTTCAAAACGCTGTGAAATTACAGAATTACCAATTAAAAATTCCCTTCTGTAATCAAATTACGTGCACAAGAGCTGTCGTGTGCAGCTCCTCTCAAATTCTCACCCTAAGGAAAGGCTGTGTGCACTCTATATACCTGCATGCATGGGGGGTGAAACACCAACCCACCCTGCTGCATGGGAGAATGCAAGCCTGAGATCTCAGCTTCCCAACAAAGCAGGAAAGTGGCTTCAACATGAGCTACTTGCAACTCCACAGGTACAGGTATGTTATCACCCTCCTGAAAACTTCAGGTGAGGGCAATGTGCAAGCAGTTGTGCAAAGGAATAAGCCTATCTCAGCTTGGAAAAGAAAACAAACAACACACCCAAGACTGGTTTTGCTTTTCATTGCCACCAAGAAGTCTCCACCTCCTTCAGGGCTCAATCCTGCCTTTCTGCAAATATGCAGGCTGCAAAAGCAGTTTATCACCTTCTGCAGGCTCTCCAGACATTGTAGGGCTGGGTTCTCCTAACAAGGCACTTTTGTCTTTATAAATTAGGTATGACCTGCAAGCAAACTATTGTTCAGAAATTTTTGCAAATGTAAACAAAGATCTATTTCTCTCTTCGTGGAAATAAGCTATGAAGCACTACACCCCTACAGCATGAACTGCTTTAAAAAAAGTAGGAAAGAAGATGCAGTGTCCCATCAGTTATCCTGGCATGCCACAGAAAGTTGCATCTATTAAAATAAAATTTTTTTAAAAATGCAAATATAGCTCCCCCAAACCTTCCACAACAGAATCCACTAGTCCATGCAGGTGCATCATAAATACTCTCCATATAAACCAATATTACACTTGATTTTGGGCTGCAGCAAAAATCTTATTTATATTCAACAGAAGGATTGTTAATGCTGCAGAAAACAGTGCAGATTAATTCTCAGCATTAATTAGAGCAAAATATCCCAAAACCATGAGCTAATAAAATAGTTTCTTACATGCAATCATTACTAATGGCAGGTTTTGGCATATAGTTCAAAGCTTAATTGATTTTCTTCTTTTTCTTTATCCCCTTTGGTTTTCTATTGATCCACAACTCACAAACCTTGACAAACTTTAGTAAAACATGCTAGGATGGACAAATCAAAAGAATCTTACAGAAAGGAGCTACTGCCAAAGCCCTGGCCAAAGTGAGTCTTGGTGCAGAGAATTCCACCAAACTAAAACATGTGTTCCCAGCCTACCATGGAGGCTCAATCCATCCAGCAACACGCTGAGTACAACGAGCATGCTCCCAGGAACAAGCAAATGCCAGGAGGAAAAACTGCAGCATGTAATTTCTTTTTTATGTACAACTTCTTGGGTAGGGGTTTAAGCTGCATTAAACATATATGACAGTACAGTTCTAATACGCAGATCCTGATTTTTATAATCCTCTTCTGACTGTCTCATGGGAAATGCATTATTCTGATCCTTATATATTCAACCCCACTCCCAAACACAAGACTTTAAAAAAAAAAAACCTTACCCCTCCATAAAATCTGAAGAGTCTTGAAGATTTGATACCTGAATTCAGGTCACCTTTTAACTTGCTGTATTTTTTCATGGCTGTACTTCTACCACTTAAACATTTCTAAACTCCAAACTAAAATTCCATTTTAACTGAAAACAGATCAATTACAATTTCTCTGCAAATTCTGTTACTGCAGTTTTACTGTGATCTGAAATAAATACCCAAAACGCAGAAAAATAACGTAAAGAGTACTGCATAGAACTGCATAGAACTTCTCCATATGATTCCTCAAAGACAAGGAACATTTCTTTTGCCAAAAGCCTTATGCTGGGCAGCACAGATGGAGAGCAAACCTGAAAGCCTGAAATCCTGCTTGGCACAGTGTTTCTCCTGGCTGTTCAGGATTCAGATCTACTTTCAGCTAAAGGTGTGCTAGCTCATTGCTTCATGAGCTATGAAGGTTTACCTGAGGGCAGAACATGACCTCATGTTTTCATAACACAGTGTTGCGGATACCTTCGCTCTCCCAGCCCAAGCCCATGCACACAAAGGTGCTGTCAGCCTTAGATAACAGTTGCCCATGCAGCTGCTGGCTGCACAGGTGAATGTTTGCTATTCCTCCATCTGAAAGAAACTACTTCCCCAAGTCTTCCTTGCCCAGACCACTTTCAGAAGCCTTTGGTGTTCACCTCCCCCTACAGCTAAAGCAAGTTTTGCATTTTAGCATACCACATCACATAAGATCAGGAAACAAGTACAGATATGCCTTTGAAACAGGGAGCAACAAACATCATAAATAAAACCTTCTAAGCCTTGGGAAGCTTCTTCATTCGCTTTCAGTTTGTGCAAACGCTGCAAGCTGCAGAGAAAACATGGGGTCCAGATATAAACCCCAGCTATCACCCTTTGCAAAACCCTTAACCTCACATACTGGAATAATTTCACTGCCTTTAATTTTGAATTTCAGAAGTTTGCTAATTTTGAGTTCAAAAGTCAGGACTGAATGCAAAAGCTCTATTTTTCTACAACACCCGATATCTCCTATCCCCCAGTGCAGCTTTCCAGCTTTCATTAATCAACCTAAGGTTCAGTGCCTCTGTGGGCTTCACTGCAGTGAATGCAGATGAGAATTTATTGGTGTCCTGATGCATTTCAGTTCTTTTCTTTCTAAACCTTCACCAGGAATTCAAGTTTCATTATACAACCCATCTGTGCTTCCAAAGCCCACAAACAGCAGAATGTTGATACTTATAAAGGCACAGTGTCCCTCAGTGTCTCTGTGAGCAGACTACCAAACACATTCCCCATGTGGTTAAACAACTACAGAGCGCAGGCTCAGTTCCTGTGACGCCAGGAACTGCTTCCAGATAAATAATCATCAGGCTTCTAAGCTCTTCTGTCTCTTGGCCTCCAAAAGCATCCCTAATATACATGTAAAACAACTTCTAAAATCCTGCTATTGCTGGAAAGCATTCCTTGCATAACACTGAGTTTATCACAGTGATTAATTAGAAATCAGGCACAGGCTGCATTTTTTAGTAGGTGCACGTACATTTTTGAGATAATTTACTGCTTGCCTAAGTATTGTTGCAGTGCATTCATTCAAAGCACTAACAAGAAAACCTCTTTTAAGAGTTCTACTTTTGACTACAAAAGTACTTCCGTTTTTGTCATGATTCAGGCTAGTGATGATATATATTAAATATGTGAGCACCTTCACAAAAATCTGTTCACCTAATACAAAACACGTGGAAAATCTTGCACGTGCAGCAGCTCTCTGGTGTATTAGTATGAGGCCTAAATAATTCTGAGGGCTTTACTTTGCTCACCTGCCCCTATCCTCCGGGTAGCACCACCAACGCACCCCGTGCAAAGTGCCCAATCCCAGAATGCAGCCACTGTCACTGCCTTTAACTTAGTGAACTCTAAAGTGCTTCTGGCATTTGCTCAAAGATAATGAGACTGTAGGATTGTTATCAAGTGTAAATGTGCTCTACTGCCCTAATGTACCTGTGGCAATAATAGACGCCTGTCAAGGGAGAGTATCTGTGAAGATCAAAACGCAAACTAGGCCAGGAGTATCAGCACAGGAACTAGAGGTTATATCACAGTGAAGATGTGAAAAGTAGAGCTATGGAAAGCATCCAAGACTGATCTTTCAGTGTTCACACCTACGTGGTTCAGCCTAAGATGGCTGCCTCCCAGACCAACACAACTCACACAAAACTTGCTGCTCCTCATCAATATATCCCAACGTTCACAGGTATTTTAACCAAGCACTGACTACATCAGGATTTGGTCTCAGCTCTGAACATCCAGCTGCAGCAGTGGCAGACTTCTGCAATGCTCACTAATGGCTTTCATGGGAGAAAAAAGGAGGTAAGCCCCAATGGCACCATCCTAATGCGGGGTCTTAAATGAACCATCAGGTGCAGACCAGGGAAAACATCACACAGGAGCAATCACACAGGAGACACGCCAGTAGGGAAGCTGCTCCCTCTAGCCTCCTGCATCATTTATCTCACAGCTACCAACAGCACACAGGTTACCATTAGAGTTGACTGAAATTCAGGCTGCGACAAACAGAACTCATATTTACAAATATATGAACTAGCACCTATGCATAATTTCTTTCAGTGTATGTTTATTTCAAAGGACTTTCAAAGAATAAACATGCAGATCAGCAATTACTCCAAAAGAACAGGGAAAGGCACCAATTATGAAGCATATATAAGCAGCATTTTTCTATTTCAAGAATCACTAAACTGCATATATGCTTCTGTTTCATACAATCTGATAAAAGCTTAGCTTTGAGAGGAAAAAAAAAAAATCAACAAGAGAACAGCAATCAATCGTCTTGAAAAGATAGTGCTACTGAGCATAATAAATTCTTCATAATCCCAATATGCTTTTTCTAAATGCATAAATCTATTAATACACAGACTCAGCTCTAAGAGATAAGAACAAGGTTTAAGAATACAATGAAATACAGTAAATTCGTTGCACAGAAAGTCTTCCTGTACCATAGCTGAGTAACTGCGATACTCCTAAATAGGATGCTGATCTGATGCTACAAAGATATCAGTGATAAGGTAGAGAATCACTGAGTCCAGACTAGTTCAGTCTTTACTAGGTATTTTGTTTCTCCTACTTGCACTGCACTGTATAGAAACATTTAAGATGTGTCACTTCAAATCTGTAAGTTTCAGTGGACAGCAAAACTTTGTTTTATACACCTTGACAGTGTTTTCTTGCTTTCAGACATAGGCAGTGACATAGGCAATGTACACATGTAATGTGAAATCTTGCCCAAAATTCACATCCATCAATCAGAATTTCCAGCAGCTTCTGATACTTAATTAAAGCTGCAAACAATCCTCAGAGGCTCATTTTCAAGAAATGGCAAGTAGCTGCCCTCATCAGTCATGATTTGAAGTGTCCCTCCTTCAGCTCCTAAAAATTATTGCTCCCTTAAACAATCTACTTTTTGCCCCCTGTAAAAATGAGGCTCCTAACCCCATACAGGCTCAATGACTATGTACAACTGCACTGATTTCAAACGGATTGCACATACACATGAAATGATGCACCTGCCAAAGTAGCTTGCTAAATCACAGCTGTTGCTAACTATTTCCATGAAGACCCTTTTTCAGCTTCAGAACCAACTCACGCTCTCCTGTGGCCACAGCATTCAGTGAGTGTTAAGCTCTTACTTTTGCTTTAGTTGTGTGCGGTTTAAGTCTGTCTAATGGACGCGATACAGACAGGAGCTGCTTAGGTACTGTGTGGCAAAACAGTTGCTGCAGTAACACCATTTGTTCCTGACTATGAAGTATGAGTGCCAGAGGCCTGTACAAACTAAGAATGCCATATTAACACATTGTCTCGCGTCTACAGTACATAATTCCTTTTCTTTTATATACAGACATACATGTGTAATACATGTATGCACATATAATTAGTTGCAAGAGCTCCCATTTAGAAGTTTTGAGTCCAGCACATCTATGCGAGCAAAATGCCATTCGACTCAACCAACTTAACTTCAACGAGCTTTGAGGTACCTCCTTTTTTCTGCAGTTGTAGAACCACCATGTCAGCTGGCAGAAATCCACACATCACTGACACAACCTAAGGAATTCATCCATTTCAATTCCATCCAACAGAATGTCTAGGAATAGTTTTTTAGGAAAAGAAAGTGGAATGACAATTACCAGATTACCAGGCTTACTTTTAAGCACAGCCAATCAAAAGACCCATTTAAAGTTTTAATTCTGACACCACAATACCTTGTGATGCGATTACAATTTATAACCTCACCTTCTGTACCAGAAGAATTACTTTTTTGGCAAAGCCTCCACAATATATAGTCTGGTATTCTGTATCAGCTTCCCTTTTAAGTAGATGAGAAGAGCTTTCTTAGACAAATAAAGTAAGAAAAAAATCCTGATCGTGCAGTCCAGGCAGGCAAAATATCCATAGACTTCAAAGGAACAATACACCTAAGGTTTGCCAGATTAAGTACCAGATGAAAAGGCATGCCCCTGCTACAGTGCTACTGCAACAGAAGCAAGAGTTTCAGATTTTCTTTTTCCTCCAGCTCTCCATAATTCTACCTCTTGCAATCCAACCCGTTTATAGCTGCAGTGCTTTTCTTCGAACCTGAACATCCCTGAGTAGGAAAACCCACATCTTCAAGGCCATCCTTGAACTTCCATACCACCCTCTTCGAAACACATGAGGAAGGTGGAGATAGAGAAAGCAGCTTCATCACAGCTGATGTGCCAGCCAACGCCATTATTAGATGCACAAAACTGCATGAGTTGGGCTGGATAACATATTCCCTTGGGATACATGGCCGACTGCCATCCCCTAAAGCAAATGGACGAGCAACAGCACTAAGAGACCAGACCCTGGTCTATTCAGCAGTAGGCACATTACTTTTCCTCTCTTCCCTAGAATATAAAAATTGAAGGAAAATAAATAAATAAATAAATAATCAGGTAATGCAGCTGCTCCTTTTCGTTCCATGCTGCAACTGGAAAGCTCCCAGGCAGCTCCACCATGTGTTTTGCATTACCAATATTGCATTACTCCATTTTGCATTATCAATGCCACTGCATTAGATACGCTGAACATCATCAGTGCCAGGACATTTCACTGCTTGGCTAACCTAATGACATACAGAGCATCTTCCTGCTCTCATCTCCACATTATGAGGATAGTCTAACTGCTACATTGCTTAATGCACTGTTAAATACCCCGTGCTATTTACTTTCTTGCAATAGAGCTTCCTTCTCTTCCTGCTCCGGATTACAGTCCGCTCTGTATCAGGCTGCGGCTGATAACAAGTCATTTCACTAATCACATGGAAGGGATTAAGGGACGAAAAAAATGGAGCTGAAGAATTTAGTAGCTGTGTGGAAAAAAAAAATAATAAATCAAAAGGACCATACGTTGACACAGCATGTAACTGTAGATAAAATCTAAGCACTTCTGATTTTTATTTTTTAGATTGGCATATTAAAGGCCGGGAAAGCAATCTCGCCTTTTCAATGTTCACATTCTAGTATCATGCTACAATTACACAGAAACAACAGAATAGAGTTATTATAAAATTCAAAATTCTTTTTTCTATTTCAGACAAAATAGGCAATGACATTTCTCATTGCTGCTGACACAGAGTACTTGGCAGAGGAAATCCATGGGTCTACAGCTTCAGATGAAAAGCTACACCAGCCCTATCCAGTTGAAAGAGCTTGGGGCATTTACAGCAGCTATGCATGTGATCAATTAATTTTAAGCTGAGAGAAATTGTTTTTTTCTTATGCGAGTTATTATACTTTCAACACAAAAGACTTATTTTATAATTACAAAAACATAATCGATAGTAGCAATTTATTCTGCATCTGAGGAAGTTCATTGGCAATCTAACAATGGCTGGAATTATTGCTGACAATTTTACAAAAGCTTTTATCAATGTTTACGGGCCATTAAGTCCAACAGTGAGATTACCACTGAGATATCATCGCTCTTAATAGTACAGCACTGGTCCATGGAACAATCCATTTTCTAGTCTTGCCTATTATAACTAGTCTGTTTACTCAGAAGTGTTATGTTTGCTGTTTTTGAAATGATCCTTGTCTTTGAAACAGCACTTGCGTTTAGCTTTATAGTCGGGATCCAGTCGGTACGTTAAAGGAGGAAACAGCCCAAGTCCCTTTTCAAGTGTCAGTGACTAATTCGGATCTTCCCCTTCATCGGGTAAGCAGTGAGTAAAAAATACCGACATGAGCTGAGCATACAAGCACACATACTCATGATATAAAAAGGTGTATCTGGGAAATAGGTAATAGAGTATTTCTCTGCAGAACCCCGAAGATTTCTGCTCTTGCATTAGCGTCTTTGACGCTATTATACTATTATGGTCCATAGTAACAAATGACCAGACACAAAAGAAACAGAGAAATTGTTAATTAGCTGTTTTTAGTCTTAATTCACTGAAAACCATGTGCTCATTGATGCAAGACAGACTGCTGCTGTTCAAGTCAAAAAGACCTTCATTTGGAAAAAATAAACCCTCTATGCTACCTTTTTTTCTGCTTGAGAAATCTTATAATTGTCAGGAAGCACATACTGATGGAGCACAAAAACTTCAGAAAGGATGCTGCTGGTTTAGTTAATCTGCCATAGATAGCTATGATAAAATGATGCTTCCAATGGCATCTACCTCTTTAAGGAGAGAAAAAAAAGAATAAGAAAAGCCCTGAAATAATAACAATTAAAATAAATCATTAGCATGAGCACCTTGCTGAGCTTAATAGGAGGGAAACAGACTGCCAGTATCTTTGTTCAACACAACTATTTACTGAAGATCAAATGGAAATGAGAATACATATAAATGAAAACCCCTTCCAAAGCCAAGACAAAGGAAAATTATCCAACTAGTATAGTAATTGGACTCGTATCTCAACAGGGACGTTCTATGAAACAATGAGGTCTTACCAGGATCACTGAAGATGCTAAAGTTTTGACTTCAATCTCCTACTGCAGGTCCCCTCAATCCAAGTTATCAAATTAGGAATCACCAAAGGGAAGGATCACATTTGCTTTGTCAGACTCTAACTACCGTAACTTGTTTGTCCCATGTTCTGAGTAGCGAAGACCAGAAGCCAAGCACTTGGCACAAGCCAACCAATATGTTCCTCTTTCTACATCTCTGGAAAAGGACTCGCTGCTGCTTCTGCTCTAGAGGACTGAACTCCTGCTCTTAGCTCTGGGGAAGAGACAATGGGACCAACATCCGCCTGGACAATGCAGCCATGGCAAGCACCAAGCTGATTCAGCCTTGCACCTCCCACAGCCTGTTGCACAAAGACACTGGCTCGATGCTAATGTTTGCTTTCCACGGCTCTGCAAGTGAAACTTCAAACAAAGGCCCATGTTCTGTCCTCAGCAAGCACAAGTAATGACTAGCAAGAGACATTTTCATTAGAAAGGCAAACACTAGCTCTTCCACTTGTAATGATGATCATTGTACCGTCAGTTATCATGCCTCAGTAGGAATGGCCTCACTGGGAGCAACCAGATACCAGTCGGGATTCAAAAACTGAACCTCAAGAAGGAAACGTCCTTTCTGGATCTAAGCCTACTGCGTGTGCCCATGGGGAAAGACCTGGCATGGCACGTGATGGAGGGGAGATGGGACTGTTCCTAGATTGTGTGACAGCTTGTTTCTAGTGCAGTGGCTTTTCTGCCTCGGGGTGACTGAGAACAAAGTCCCACTTCTGCCACTTCTCACTTTCAACAAATACCACATACCATATACACCGCTCCTTGCTGCAAAACCCACGTTCATCTGCAGACACAGAAGTCTAAGTTATGGTCCAGCTCTGGTCATAGACAGGATTATGCTGATTAAAATTTCTGCATTAAAAAAAAAAAAAAAAAAAAAAAAATTTGGTTTGTTTTGTTTTGGTTTCCCTGGTTTTTTTTTTTTTTTTTTTTTTTTTTTTTTCATTTGGGGTTTTCTGCTTGTTTTTAAACAGGAAAAAGCAAAAGGCAGGGCTCTGCACAAAACTAGTCTGAAGAGCAGCAAAACAAATGGAATGCTTTTCGAACAACTGTGAATATCATGTTCCCATTCATGAGAAATAAGTTGTAATAAAAATGGAGGGGAAAAAAAAAACAACCAACACTGCACTGATGAAAAAAACTTTTGGTTGGAAGGATAAATAATTCCTGGAAAGGGAACTTCAACCAGGACTTGAGGACATCTTCCTTACCTTCTTTTTCTGTGGAAGGAAGGGAGAGATTCCCGTCCTCATATCCCCAGATATGAGGTTACAGACAGATGATTTCCGTACCTCTGGATTTAACGCATTAGAAGCAAGCTTGTCAAATATTAGTCATGTCTGTTTCTACTACAGCCTTTTCTTCATTATGATTAAAGGAAACGGAGGATTTTTTTTTCCAGCTTCCAAAGTCATCATTTGTGCAAAGTTCAGTGCCAAGGCCCTCAGGCAGGAGAACCAGCAGATGGTGATTTTGTCAGGAATTCCTCAAATCTCACTTATCCACTGTATCTCCAAAGAGCACCACCAGCCAAAGCTGCTTATTGCCACGGATAGCGCATGGTAAATTTTTTTCAGTTTATCAGCATTACTTTGTGCACAGCATGACCACTTATAAAAGAGTAACTAAGTGAAAATACATTTTTTAAATATTACTTTCGTAACACCAAGTCCACCTGGGATTTTTCAATAGCATTATACATCTACTTAAAATTAATGCAAACTACAAAACAGCAAAATTAGGAAACAAAAGCAAAAAGAAAAAAAAAAAAGCTTTTTGACCCTGTTCTCCACAATAAATGAGCAATGCTCTCACCACAAACCCAAACCCAATAGCAAACGTTTGGGATGACCCACAAAGTACATCACCTCAGAAACATGAGAGATTGCACACAATCCACAAGCACACCTGAAAAAAAGCTGTTCTCTGCATTTCTGATTATGCCTCATCCATTGGGGTTTATGGCCCAGGAGCATACAAAGGAAAGTGAAGAGTGCAGTAAATTGCAAATGATTGTGAAGTGCCTGCTTGAGAATGCTCTGGTGCAACTCAAAAACTAAGGTGCACTTGGCAAGAGAAATCAAATCCCCATTAAGTATCTGCTAGCAGAAGACGTAAGTGCTGAAGATGCAGCACAATGCCACCCATACAAAACAAATCTATATCTCATTTTAATGCAAGCTTTGGTTAAGTGGCTTGTGATGAAATGCCACCTAGCATTCCAAGTATAACCTAACTTAATTGTATCTACTAAAAGCCACACAACAAACAACATGAAGTGTGCAGCATGCCATCCTAATTGCAGAAGTTGTTTCATTTACTAGAAGTTATTTATTTATTCAAATGACCTGAACAATGTGATTTAATCTGAATCATGGGAACCAGTTACTGATTTATGAAACAGCCTCTTGCTTCTCTGCTAAAAGCATTGTTGAAATAACTGACCCAACAGCTAGAATGGGCTTCCTCCTTGAACCATGCCTCCCTCCTAAGCCTCGCCACCCAAGTGAACTTCAGAAAGCCTGGTCGCTCTACAAATGCATTTTGAACCTAAGGATTTCAATAAGAAAACAAGTAAAGAATTAATTACATGCCCTGGTATTTCCAAGATCGGGGAATTTCTTAGTAATAGGGAACAACGACACGTAGCTGTAACAATTGTTTGCGGACTGTAAGTACGCAGTTCTGAAAATGAATTGTTTACTACCTTAGATTCAAATCAGATTCATCTTTCAGAAGCAGACATAAGTTTACTTGATCTTAACGGGTGGAGACGAGTTTGAATGTTTGAATACAAATCCCCAGTCAGAAGTAGCTGTAGTTCTTTGTTGTGTTTTTTTTTTTTCCTTCAGTTAGGGATTGGGAATACGAAACTGCCCATTAATACTGTTCTGCAGCTAGGTAGAAGCGATTTCAGAAGCAGTTCAGATCTCACAAAGCAATACCAACTTGCAGCCCACCTTGATGCACAGCCACCACCTCACACAGCTGTTACTTCAGCAGCTGCTGCAGCTTCCCCAGCATGGTGGAACAAGAGGCCTGTCGCAAGCAGAAAACCAGAAACCAAGCCAGACACATACCGTTGGAGTCACCATGTTCCAAGTGACCCACCAGACACACTACGTCCAGCATCCCACATGCACAAAGAGCTGCCAGGGAGCACAGAATGACCTTCAGGAATGGGAGGAAACTATGCCCTTTGTGAGACATCATTTCCAGGCTCGCAAATCAGCCCTCAAATAGGAAGCTGCCTCAAACTACAGGCTATGACTGTCATTGGCTAGCACACAGGAGGAGAGGCCAAGATCCCAACAAGCAACTTTGCCAGCGGCCAGCTGTGTCACCTCAGGCAGCCAAAGTCTCTGTGGCCCTGGTCCCATGGCTCCCAGTAGATAAAATAATGTTTTTCCTACCGGGAGAAGCACAAATTCATTGCACGCCAGTGCCAAGAATAGCCAATTTCTAGGGCTCCCCTGGTTATCTTCATATGTATAGCTGAGTTTGGCGATGAGAGATCAGAGATTATGCCACTGTTTGGATTCCAGAATGCAAAAAAAACCAACAGTTCCCACAAATGATAACTTTCTTACTGTACAAGCCAGAGCTAAAGCACTACTATCCTGTCATTGAAGCGTCTGTTTTATATCCACTCCTCCACTCCTCCTCCTTATATCCACTCCTCCCCTCCTCCGCCTTGAAAAAGCATGGCAGCATCACTCGCCCTTGGGGTACAGCCACTGCTTGGCAGTCCTTGCTCTGCTACCCAAAGCTCCAGTCCACACTGGGATTGGTGCCTGAGGTGTATCAGCCCCGGCCAAAGGATGGCATGGTTCAATGTATGCACCGTGCATACCCAGCACAGCTGATGGAAACCAAGATCTTCGTTATTATTATTCTTATCATTCTTATTATCTTCAGCGAAAATGGAAAAGCCACGACAAACATTTCTCTCTCTATTTTACCTTCAGATAGACCGGAGCAGAGCTTCCCACCTTTACACAAACAGCAATTTACCCCACTTTATCTCTTCTCAAGCAAAGAATAGAACTGAAGTTAGTTCATTAACTTGAGCCAAATGCAGCAAACATGCCTTGGCCCAGAAACTGAGTGGGAGAGAGATGTAAGAAAATTAAGCAGTGCTCTGCCATTTTCAGAATAAACCTGCAGCTTTTCATTTCAAATAGCATTTGATTTTCCTTTTTACCCAACTAAAAAGAAGATAAATGGTTTCAGGTCAAACAGATCTTCCAAATTAGCCTAGATCTGCCTTTTTTTAGATAGCTGGTGCTCTGTTTTTATTTCCTTTTTTTTTTTTTTCCCACCCTTTCGTTTTCCTTTTTTCTTCAATTCGCTAGAACCACCCTCATATATGTTTCACTTTGACTGGAAGTCATTCTTTCTGTTTGTTTGTTTGTTTTCCTCCTTCCACCAGTGAAACAAACAGAACCCACCCATGGTTTGATGCACTCCAACAGCGAGACATGCATGTGAACATGTAGATGTTTACTTTCACGTACACAAATGTGTGGGTTGGAAAAAGCACACTGGAAGGCAGAGGAAACTCGCATCTGCCTTGCACTGATTTGTCAGCAGGCAAAACACACTTTGCATTAAAACTTCAAAATGTGGCAGCAAGCGTATTTCAGAAAATTTGGTCATGACAAAGTTTGTTTGAACAGGAAAAGTAACAAGAATTTCTCATGCTTTTTCCCTGCGAACAACCCTTAATAACATTACTAATTAAGCACAGAGAGCACAAGACCCACACCTACATATAAATATTCTCCATGTGGGCCAAACTACTAAGGCATGCCACGGCTTTCTTAATAAACAACAATCTTGCTTCAGCAGGAATAGACATTCATTTTGCACAACCTTTCTGAACAGAAAAAAAAAAAAAACAAAACTATTTTTTCCATATTTATTTTACAAATGACTTCTGCTGCCCATATTCATGCCAAATCCTCAGTAACTCTTATTTCTGGAGGAAAAAAAAAAAAAAAAGTACATTATTACTCAATACAATTAGGTCAGCAGAACTCCTAAATAACACCCTAAATAAAGGAGTGTTACAGTCCAGTTTGATGCCATGGGAAGCCAGGAATAACACAGTGAAAACCAAAACGGGCAGGAACAGCACAAGATCTCATCCTCTGCTGACTAACATAACATTCCTGGATGCATAGAAGGAAGTCAAATTATTTCACACAGAAAAGGGGTAGCATGCACTGTATTAAGCTGAACAACAACTGTCCGAGTCCACAGGAAACATCAAGTGGTGGGTTCACACCCTGAGATTCATTAACTCCCAGCAAAGCAAGATTACCCTAGAACTATACCATACTACAGATTGACCTGCGTTCAAATGATTATCTATCTCCATTCCCTCTGCTGTGGACAGGAACCCCTCCCACTACATCAGGCTGCTCAGAGAACCATCCAACCTGGCCTTGAACACCTTCATGGATGAGGTACCCACAGCTTCTCTGGGCAACCTGCTCCAGTGCCTCACTATCCTCATAGAGAATTTCTTTCACATACCTCAGCTAAAAGCTTCCCTCTTTTAGTTAAAACCATAACCCCTTGTCCTGTCATTACACTCCCTGACGAAGAGTCCTTCCCCAGCTTTCCTGCAGGCCCTGTTAGATACTGGAAAGTCTCCCCCAGAGCCTTTTCTTCTCCAGACTGAACAAGCCCAGCTCCCTGAGCCTGTCTCAACAAGGAAGCTCTCCAGCTCTCAGATCATCCTTGTGGTCTCCTCTGAACCTAAGTGCTTTCTACCCCTGCTACCTGGCAGGCAGCAGGGGCAGAAGGACCTCTGATGAGTCACCAGGCATGGCTGTCACCCCTCCCCTCTCACCCACAGCTGGTGTGCCAGCATGCATCAGTCTAACTGGGAGGGTGTATCCCCAAGGCAAGGGCTGCTCCGCTTGATCCCATCATGCCTTCCCCCAGGTATCACATAGCCCTGGCAAAGCACTGGTCCCACTCAGCCACCACTGCAACCCAAGTGCTGGGTGAAGCACTCTGTAGGACTCAAGAGAGGCAAAAACATGCTTACAGCAAAGCACGTTGCTCAAGCTGACCTTGGGGTGAGAGCAAGAGAGGTGATGATCCTTAACACAGCAGTAATTACTGCTTGAGCATGCATCAGAGGCTGCACACCTTCCACAGTTTCTGCATGGGAAATCCAAGAAAGGAAAAGTCACAACGTGCCTCTGATGAACAGCAGACGAAAGCCCCGCTCCCTTTCCAATCAATTCCTGCTTCTGTTCAAACTAGCAAAATCCTAATTAGATTGAGCGCCAATTCTGTGCTAGCTGAGCCCCAGCCAACGTGATGCTCAAGGAAAGCAGCATAGCAGGGTGCTGTTTGAAGAATGATCAAAGACAGCACAACTAATGCTCTTCCAAAATAACAGTCGCTCTTGCTAGCAGGTCACTTTCTGAAAATAAGGCCTTTCCAGCTCATCTGTCAGCTGGTTCTCCCCAGCAAGTTCTCCTCTTGCGTAGACCAGTCAGAGGATGATCCTGAGAGTACGGGCAGCCCTGGCTTCCCACAGCAATGCCCTACAGTGCAAAGCACTTCTTCACACCACAACCACGCACGCATTGCACAGGCGCTTTGGCAATACAGACTGGAGCGTAACACAGGATTTGACACAAGTAGAACATGACGTACTGACTGCTAGGTTTTTAATGTATGTTAGTTTTTTCTCGGATGCAACACTTAGAATCACAGTTTGACTGTACTCTCTACTGTTTGACTGTACTCTGATGCATGCATAACTGAAACTTGGACTGATCCAGGGGTTCTGCCTGGAAAGTATGGCTATTTGTACATTTGGGGAAGGTAGCCATCCTCCCTAAGATGAAGTAAACCTTTCGGGAGGCTTATTTGTGAACAGCTGCTAAAGCTTAACGTAGTTTGTACTGGAGGAAGATAAGGATGCCTTCAGAAGGAACTGGTTTGGCCAGTCAGCTATCTCGCTGCTAAAGCTCGCATATCCTAGTGATTTCAGTGATATATGGATACCCAAATGAAAAAGTCAGCCCTGAGGAACACAATGACATTGTGTTACACTCCCTGAAAGTCTCTATAAATTAACAAATGAATTATAATGGCCTGCTCTGACTGTAGTCTTCAGGGCATCGATCTTCATTTCTCATTTATCTGCAAATCTCTTCATACACTCCTGATGCAAGTAATAATACATTATTCACTGCTATCGCTTCTGCACGCAGTTTGTTCACCATGTACACAGGCATGCACTCTGCTGAGACACCAAACTCTTTCGCAGCATTTTGCACATTCACTGTATTTGCAAGTTGTCCGAATTAAGGAGATGACTGCTGTCACTTTGCCTTCCCTTCCTTGCTTATCACCACTTGCCCTTAACAACAGACTTGGGATTTTTTTTCTTAATCATCCACACATTGAGGCAAAGGAGTAAGAAAGGGTTTATACTGATGACTTATTTAAGAGCTTTATTTCACCACACTGAACCACAGCCGAAATTCCCAGCTCTAACTGCAATCATCTCCAGGGTTTCACAAATTTGTTAGCGTTTCCAAAGGCAAAAAAGAAGAGAAAAAAAAACCAAAACAACAATAAGAAAAACAAAAACAAAAGAACAAAAAAACTACAGCATCCTAAAGGAGCCTAATTTCCCAGTTTCACAGAAAGTGATAGAAACATAAGACACATGGGAGGGCACTGCAGAGACCTTCTGCAGCAGTACATTGCCCGGTGGATTAAAGTGCACAATCCTTGTTCCCATCCCACAAAGGCTGCATGCACAGATCAAAACTGGCCATATAGAGCCAATAAAGCAATAAAAAGCAGCTTACCTAAACACAGTGTCACTACGCACTAAGACACAAAATGGACATTGGTCAAATGCACGCTGCAGGAAGTGGCATGCCTGCTGTCAAAGGAATTTCTATCAGGTGCCACCTAACAGGCCATCCAGCAACTATCAGTGTAAATCCAGATAACCTCTTCTGTTTTTAACGTGGATCAACATTATAGAAGGTGGGTTGAGAGACAGGGAGGTATTGGTCCCTTGGGTGTTCTTCAGTATCCAGCAGCGATGTTTGGTGTTGGATTATGCGTAACTATCAGGTTTGGTTTTGTTTTTCATTTTCGTGACTACAGTCATAGAAACAAAAAAGTTTTGTCTCATCCAGATTTGAAAAGATGTTTCTAAACTTCTGGTAAAATACCCAACTGTATTTTAATTTCCATTAAAACCATGACATTGCCTGTTGTAGGTTGATTCTGACCTTCTTGTAACAAAAAGATTTGCCGAGGTACTTTTGGGAGATAGTACCAACTGCACTGAAATAGAAGAAGTATAAATGCATACGCCACTTGAACTTCTAGAAGCAACAGAATTCTATCATGGAACATGAATGCTGCAATGCTTATGGCAGCACATTTGCTTTCAGAACTGTTAGAAATTCAGATGCCATGGGGTCCCAAGGCGGTGGGCTTTTGCCTAAATCAGCATCTCGTGATTCTCAAATGCTGCTTTATCCTGTACCCACCTTATTTTCTCATCCGTCCTCAAACGCAGAGGAAAACAAACAAAGCCCAAACAATTGATTTGTGCTTCTTGAAGAAGTTATTCTGCCTTTCCCTTTCCTGTCTCTGGTCCTCCTCACAGGAACGGTTACTCACTAACAGAATGCTGACAATAATGACTGTTGGGTTTATCATGTAGCTGTTGGTCACTTAATAATCCTCAAATAAACAGCACCCTCATCATTTTATGAGACACAGAATTAAGCACTTTAAAGAAGGCAACAACATATCTACCCTCACATTTTAGAGATCCTACAGGTAGGTGCACCTGGGAATTGCATTTCAAAGGACTTAACACAAATGCAGCAGATGGAGCCAGCTCCGCTCTCACTTTCAAAGGGTGAGGGGAAACAAGAAAAGAAAAAGATCAGAAACCTGGGAAAGAAGAGCTGCCTACATTACATCAGCAACAGGTATGAACTTGATTTCTGGAACAAGGGAGCCTCTTGGCCGCTTTGAGGTTGTGCAACTCGTTCCTCAGAACGGGAAGCTGCTGCTCCCTTTCAAGACGGTTTTACTGTACTCAGTTACGAAAAGATGGGTTCGGCTGCTTTCAGCCACACACCAGCACTTCTAAACACCACTAATTCTCTTTTCCCTCTTTTTCTGTAGAAAGAAAATACAACAACAAATCTTTTTCTTTTTTTTTTCCTTTCCCCTCGCTGGCAGATTTCCAAGATAAAGTGAACTGTGCTCTGCCTGGAACAACGCTCGGGGCCTATTCGCAGAAAAGATCGCCACGCATGGAGAAAAAGCGACGGAACTCTCCCGACACAAACGCCGCCTCGCTCCTTAAACCAGTTTTTCAAAAACGTAAAAAAAAAACCAACCCCAAAACAACACAAAGCCCCAGAAGCCGAGCAGCCAGCCTCGCGGCCACCCCGCAGCGTTCCCACGCACGGCTGCCCGGCGCTCCCGGCGAGGGTGACAGCATCGCACCGGGCAGAGAGAGAGCACGGAACGCTCCCTGCTTTGATAACCGGAGAACGAGAACCCGCGTGAAGTCTCCCGTCTTCCCCTACACGCCCTACCCAGGTGCGTGCACACGTATATACGTGCGTTCGTCTTTTTGAAGCGGGATGAGCTGAGGTGTCCGATCCGAGGCTGCCCGGAGCGTCCCTGCCGTGCTCGGTGCCATCTCCCCGAGGTCGGAGGGGGAGCGGGACCGGATCGGCAGCCAGCACGGGGTGAAGCCGGGCGGTGAGGGAGCTCGGGACACCGCGGAAAGACCACGGGGGCGGAGAGGAGGGGAAAAAAATAAAGCCTCGAGAGGGGAAAAGCACAAACGACGAGACGCGCGAAGGTTTATTCCCTTTTATTTCCTCTCCCCCCCCCCAAAAAAAAAAGAAAATAAGCTTAGAATCAGGAAGTCAGAGCCGCGCGACCGCTGCTGTAGGTTTGTTTTCCCATCTTTCTTTTTTTTCTCTCCCCCCCCTCCTTTCTCTTAAGGGACGAAGCCGGGACTTTCCCCCCGACGCTCCCCGCAGCGCCAAGGCTCACAGCCGGCAGCGCCGCCGCAGACCCGTACCACCCGCACCGCCCGTTACCTTTCTTCTCCTCCACGGCGGAACACAGCGCGACGCACCCCAGCAGCAGCACCAGGACAGCGGCTCCGCGGTGCCCGGCGGCGGACGGGGGGCTGCGGACGCCCATGGCGTGTGTGGGACGTGACGGGAGCACGGAGCTCCCCGACGAGCCGCTCCTCGCTCCACTCTGCCCTGCGCTCCGCTCCGCCCCGCTCAGCTCCTGGCCGCCGCTCTGCCTCCGCGCAACATGCTGGAGGGCGGCCGTCGAGGGTTGCGCGCACACGTGCCTGCCAGCTCCAGGCGGACTGCTGCCTTCTTCTTCCTCCTCCTCCTCCTCCTCTTCTTTCCTCCTCCCTGCTCTCCTTCTGTCGCAGGGCTCGCGGAGCGGCTGGGGCCGGCCGCGGGACTCCTCAGCCCAGCTGCGCTCTCCTCCCGGCCGCGGAGCGCAGGGGCTCCCTCTGGGGACGCCGAGGAGGAGGATGGGGCGGGAGCAAGGAGCGGGGGGAGGAGGAACCAGCGGCGCCTTCCCCGCCCAGGTAGGGATGGAGCGGCCCCTACCTGCCCCGGGACGGAGGAGGAGAACGGGTTGTGGGGGAAGGGAGCAGCTCGGCCGATTCCCCCGCTCCGTTTATGCGAGCGTGGAGGATGTCCCGTTTTCCGCTTCCCGGCTGTTCGTTTGCCCGGCAGCTGCCGAAGGAGCGAGCGGACGTTTGCGTCGCCGCTTGCGAAAAAGCCTCGTGGCCTTCAGCTCCCCCTCCGCGTCCCTCCCGTGGGACGCCAGGCAGCAGCTCAGCCTCTGCCGGGGAATGCAGCAGAAACCCATCTCGTCCCGTTATGTGCGGCCCTCCTTTCTGCTACCTCGGCCTCAGCAGAGCCCTCGAACAGTCCCATTCAGTCCCATTCCCGTGTGGTCATTTTGCCCCAAGTGTGAATGTGCCAAGAGAAACTGATGCTAGACGTATTTTAGCAGAGCCTGTATCTGCCCGTGTTGTTTCTGTTTTCTACCTGTTGTGAGCAGTGAATTACTTTGCAAACAGGCAGTAATACAGAAGTGTTCTTGGGGTGCTGCAGGGAAATCCACAAAGCAAAAGCACCGTGCTCTTTCCCCCTTAGTGTTGCTACCCCAAAAGGCAAACCCAAGCAAGTCAACATTCAGAGAACATGCTTACAGCTGCAGCATTTTTATGTATTTGTTTTGTTTTTTAAGCGAGCTGCTAATCTGCAAGGTGAGAAGCAGCTCTGCCTTATTGCATAGGCATGGAAATGGGGCATGAGGTGTCACTTGTCCATGCTGGGACCTTCTCAAGCACATAGTTTTCCATCTCACCATTCAGCAGCCAGATTCAATGCTTATGTGCTGCTTACTGGAAACTTCTTCCTAAAGCTCCTGGAAATATCCTGGTCACAAAGTCAGTAGGATATGAACTGCTATGATTGATTGGGAACTCCAGAACTCACAGTGACAAGGGGCTTGGGAGGTGACAAGCTCAATGCCTGTGCCTATCCCCATGTGCTGATAGCAACACACGGGGATGTCATAGATATATCACATAGATAGCAAAACAGCTGCTGAGCGTATCCTGCCTTACCTTGGTGATTCGTGCCTTCTGAGAGATTCACTGGTTTTATATTGATTCATTGATTTTTATATTACCCATCAGATTTCTCTGCATAATTTTTTTTTTTTTTTTGGAAGTTTAACAAGTTATGGTGCTAATTAGGCAAAGAAAAGTGAAACACCATTTAGTTACAGTAGCACAAGATAGATGCTCCAACATACACCATATCGTGCCCCTTATCATTTATTATTAAGATGAGCTTTTGGATGCTATAGCTGGCAGGCTCTTTTCCTTGTATGTTGTAAATAATACGCAATAAATACTTTGAAGTAAACTCAGACATAAGTAACATCCCTACAACGCTGCCCCTCTGATTGTTTCTGTGCCTTTAAAAGGCAGAAAAACCTGCAATACAATAATGCATTTTATTCAGTTTGCTTCAAAGATGCTTACACAGTGCAACCTCAGAAACTTTGTGTGCATATGACACATTTTTATTTATTTAGACAAACTGGAAGAGTTTTAAAAATGAGAAACCCAGGAAAAAATCGACTTCTAGAGGGGAGATTTGCAAAGTAACCTCAATACACGCTAAAGGTGACAACTGCATTATGAGAGAGGAAGTGCAATTAAGACTCCGAAGAAATGAACCTCAAATCAGTACTACAGATAAATGCTGAATAAAACCAGATACCTCTAGGCACGCACGTCGCACAATGAGATGCCAACATGAAACAGAGTTTTGATCATCTACAAGAAAAGAAGGATTTGGCATGACAGTTAAAAAGTAAGCTAAGCACAGGAAAATGAAAACATCTTTTGCACGTGAATTCAGTGGAGAAACTTGGCAAAGTCCTGTTCTCACTCATTTCAGAGCAAGCACTTGCATTGCAGTGCTTTTCATACAGTCGTGATTCTACCTCCTGTACCGAGCAGGAATATTTCATATTTCAGTTACAGCCATCGCTCACTGCCCCTACACCAGTCCACATAAAATAAGCATGGGTCCTAACTTAACTTCTCGTTCGTTCCTAACATGGTGAAGAGAAGACTGAGCAAGTTCCTCTCTGTGTTTTCTTTCCCACTCTGCAGACATGCAGTGCAGGGAAGTCTCGTGGGAGGCTGGTGGTACAGTACCACGCACTTGCCATGGGTTCTGACTTCCCAGCTTTTTGAACACAGATGCACTATTTCTATGGCACCCATGCTCTGCTTAGCAAGGTCACGAGGTACACAGAGAGACTCTAAGACTGAGGCTGAAGGCACCAATGATGACAGGCAGCTCTTTCAGGCCCGTTTGACACAACCAAAAAATTTTTGTCAGTATGAACTCAAACATGGCATTTTCCCTCCACAGCTGGCCACATACCCAGAGATGGCATTTGATCCAGCTTCTAGTTGAAGCTAGTGTAAGAGGGTGAATTTCAGCATGGGAATACAGTATTTTTTTCACATTGCAAAACTTTTATTACCAGCTGTCTGTGTGCAATGGCCATAGGATAAAGGTCAGGCTTTTGACCATTTGTTTTTAAATTTATGGTTCATAGTGAGAATATTACACCAAATAAAACACCTCACTTCAACATTCTTTGAGCCACCTTCTTTATTGTGCATACATGTCTCCTGTTTTCTGTATGTTCAGCATATACATATGTAAACTGTAAATTCATTACCCAGTGAGAACTGGGTCAGCATTAGTCTCTCCCCAGAATTTATTAGCAACTGTTCCTCAGTAGTAACACAGTTCTTCTGCATGTTGCAGAAGTGGTTTTAAAGGGCAGGTTCTTTATTGGAAGAGCAGAGATGAAGCAGAGCTGAATTAACAGGATTTTACAACCTGGCTTTCTCAGATTTAATGTGTGTGGTGCTCGAGACAGCGGACATCGTAGTTTGCATGGCAGTTTGTATTCTGTGACTGCTCACTGATGTTTTAAAACAAAGGACTGAGATCATTATCCTTTGCATTTTATGGAACTTGGCACTTTCAAAACACTGCACAAATATTAACCAATTTATCTTTGAAAATCGCTTGTAAAGCAGGTTAGTAACTATCATTTTCATTTTGTAGATTGAAACCAATTTGTCTTGGACAGAATGTTACTGGCAGGACTGGAGTTATCACTCAACAGCTGTTTCTTCTGAACACTGTTTAAACCTTTTCAGATTGTGCTGCTTGTAGAGAACTTCCCTGTTTAAATGTGTATATCTTAACACATTCAGCTTCTCCCTTTCCTCTCTTAGCACTGATTGCTTGTTTACAGCAGCACATAGAAAAGACCAACATAGACAAGGTTGCTGGAATTAAGTCTTAATTATAGTAAATTTCATAGTCAGTACTTTGACCTGAGATGATAACGGTCACTTGTCAATCTTTGCACTTCAGTTTTAATTTCTATACATCAGATTTTATCTGCTGCCTCAGTCCACAAGTTCAATGTTGCATTTTCCAGGAAAGCTTCTCCTAAACCAGGAGTATGCTTTTAAATGTCTTAAGCTCTGATAGTGTTTGCAGCACTAGCTTATTCGTTAATAAAAATAGGCAACAAACAAACAAACAAACACACCCAACAACAGCACCTCCCAAAAATTCAGACTCCGCTCATTGCACAGGAGAAACTGCTGGTTATCTCTTCTCTGAGTTATGTATGGTTCTTTTTGAAAAGATCTCCAATTTTTATCTGATTTAGAGGAGAAAAAAAAAACCACACTGTTTTGTGTTTATTTTTTTCAACTAATCTAAATCTAGAATAACTTTTCAGACCTGAAAAATTTATCCAGTATTCAAGCTAAGCATTACAATTAATAATATTAACTGAACAATGTAATTTGGGTTTCATGAGAGTAAACATACTACATTGATATATGCAGTTTTTATATCCATAAATCTATTGTTTACCCCATCTCCCTGAATCTCTTTGAAGAATTGGAGTATATAGCATCTCTACTGATACCTAAACACAATTTCAAAGGACAAAATACATTCCCTATTTGAAAGCATTCATTGCTTTTTGTATCTGTAACATCATATTGGTATTGCTGTGGGTTTTTTTATATAGTTTAAGAAAAATTCTAACTAACTGTGTTCTTAGCAAAGTAATTTACCATGTGGATTTTATAGTTTGTGTGAGTAAGGATATAAGGGCTGATACCATGATCAACTGAGGTATGCTATATCCCAAAGCTTTTTAGTAAACTTTGCAGTAGCTTCAAAGCAAACATCTTCTAACTTATTTCTGTATTTTAACATGGGTATTATCAGATAAAGCTGATGTTACCACGATAACATGTACTCTCTCAACCAGAAGTGAAACATCTCTGTGTGCTTGTGTACAAAGAATCTGATGTCAGGGGAAGACTGTTTTGACATCTAAATTTGATGTCACTGTTTAATACATGTTCAAGAGGGGAGACTGCTAATGGCAGATATCTGGTTATTAACATTAATACTGTTAATTGCATTACTCTCATTATCCATTCTGCACAAGCAAAAGAACTTTATAGCTTTGCTTACCTAATTTCTGATCTGTTGCATGAGCCACCTATGTCCAGAGTGAGAGAGAGAGGAGATGCAATACTGTGCACAAATACAGCAAGTGTCTGCTTGAAACACTGTCTCCTCAGGTGTTCAGAGTGCTGTGAAACACATGGCAAAGAGGGACTAAAGGAAAGCTGATAGCCGTGAGTCAATGAGCAAGGAATGTGCATTGCATCAAGGGTGCGGCTGATGGGGGTTTCTTCAGATTCAGCCATCTCCCGCTGTCTGCATCAAAAGCAGACACAGATGGGAGCGATAAGAAGTTGCAACACCACGATTCCCCTAAACAACTGCATCTAGCAGTCCTAATTTGGGTTAAGTAGTATGGAAGAAATCAGGCTTCCCTTTTACCCACATGGTGACACATGGTTTTCCATGGTAGAGGTATCTCCAACTTAATTCAGCATTTTCAGGACCATCTCCACATAAATAAATTGTCACAGAATAACTTGTATCCACCACAAAGATAAACTCTCAGTCTCAAGACTGGTGTGGCTGCATCCAAACTAACTACCAAAAGCAATCCTCGGCTATTGCTAATTCTCATATAAATGAATAGCTCAGATGGTCACATCCGGGGGAACGTTAACTTCATAATTTACCAATATGGACATGGTCATCTCTATTTCCCTACTTTTTGTTTTCTTCTTGTCAGTTCTGTTGTTGATCACAGTCTGCCATTTCCAGAAGAGAAAAAAAAACCAACAACAATAGAGTGTTTGAGTTCCTATAGATGCTTTAATCTTTAAATGGCAATATGGGACCTGGATCCGAACATCAGTCTTAGGTTTCCAGCTGGGGTTGACCCCAAACCCAGAACATAAACAAACCCAGACTTTCACAGATTACTTAGAAAACTACTTGATACAAAAATGGTAGTGGGATGAGAATGCTGAGATCTTCCTGTTACCCAGGGATACTGCAAAAGAAGCTCAGTGGAGCAGAACCATGGATAACACAAAACATGCATAGGTTGTGTAACAGAAAGAATGGACAGTGTACACCCACCTTGAAGAATAGGGTCTGGGAGCTCCACAGACAGCTGGTCCAGCAACACACACAGCAGACAGGGCAGGGTACGGGGCTAGCCTCTTCATCCTTAGCAGGATGCCTCTGTAGGCTGGAGGGAAAGTTAGCTTACCTCCAAGTTAGGTAATCATCGGGCTTTAGCTGCTGCCAAAACACGAGTATAAAGAGGGATTTTCAGAGGTCACTTGGATATTCTGTGTTTTTTTATTACATGGTCCCCATCACACCTCAGGATATCTGTTTGATCTCAGCTCTCTGATACCCTCTTACTTCTTGAGCTCCCAGCAGCTTTGATGGCACTAACTCCCATTTTGTTCAGATAGATGAGCAATTCTCTGGGCATTTCAGTAAACCTTCCAGAGGTAATTAAGATATAGCTGTCTCCACAGCTTCCTCTACTCCAGACCCAGGTTCAGACACTGAAATACCCACATGACTTGCCACCAAAAGGAAGCTAAGCCCGTAATCAATTCAATGTGCACACTTCAGCCTCCATTAGACTCCCCAGCTACCCACATGCGATATCCTGCACCACTAGTAAGAACACAATATCCTGATATAATGGGAAGCACACCAGAAAACAATCCAAGGATATATGAGAGCAAAACAAACTGTCTTCTGCCATTATATATTTTTTTTTTTAAAGGGGTCAGAGTGGGTCAGGTGTTTCACATTCTCCATCAGCACATCTTTGTAAGCAGCCCTGTAACTGCAAGCCCTTCATCATTTCATTTTATGCATTACTTCTTTTCCCAGCCATTTCTGCAGAACTAGGGACTCAATTCAACTGAAAAACTCAGAGCCATCACAAGAGCATTAACTTCTCCAGACCTGCTTCCTTCCTGACCTCACTGCTTATTTGACTGCAAAAGAACTGGAGCTGTGCTTTACAAAAAGGTAAATGAGGGCCACAGCTTCTAATCCTAGCCTGTGGGAGTGGGAAAGTGATTTAGGCATAAATACGTGTAATGTGATACTTTAAATATATTTTAAAACAATTCTTTCTCCTTTAAAATATCTCCTCTGAAGACAAAGAAATTTATCATTGATGACTGAAGCTGTTTTATCACTTCAAGCTTCAGTAACCTCCTTTCTTCATGCGTTCATGCGTTCATGCGTAGTCCTTACCCAGTCAGTGAGCACTTACTCATGCAAACTGGCACTTTGGCTTTTCTGGCTTATTTGAGGAAGCAAGCTCCTCTTCATTACACACGTTGTTGAATCTATTAATTTCAAAGAAGGGTCTTGCAGGAATTGAAGGCAAACCTGCAAATGGAAGCATGGTTTAAATCTTACCTGTTCTCTGTACAATCACAGCAGAAGAAAAGCAAATGCCCTGCCCTCTGAGTAGTGGAACTGCTGGCATCTATTACCTTGCAAAGAATGGTACTTTCTTCCTTTGCTGTCTGTCATACTCAATGCTCTGCAATGCCAGTGGGATTGGAAGAGGCCTTATGGAGATGTATGCACGCTAATGGACCATGTGGCTGATGGCCACATGGCAGAGAGCTGTGCAGCTGCAGATTCTTGTCTCACCTACTATCAAGTTTCCCAAGGTTCGAGAGGGCCTCAGTTTTCTGTGAAATTTTGTTAAAATTAGTTAGTAGGGATGGGGACTGATGGACTGAGCAACTGCATAAATCTTGCTTCCAGGCTGAAAAGCAGGGAGCTAGCAAGAGGCTGTAAGTGCCTAACTTGAAACTGAAACACTCAACATGTGCCCTTGATGTCCTTGCTAGAGCACCAAGAATAATTACAGGTTTAGAGTGTGTAACTCCATGACCTTATTTGAATGGGAGCACATCGTAGCATGTCTTAAATCTCTTGAGGCTTTTTTTTTTTTTTTTAAATTTTAAAGAGATGATATCAGGACATTGATGTGGCCAAAGGTTAACAAAGTTGTTAGGGCTAATGGGAGAGGCATATGTGCTGCATGATCACGATGTTTTGTCATTCACAGATCTGCTCCTGACCTCTGTTTTTATCTCTGTATCTCACCCCTGAGCTAACAACAGAAGTCAGACCTACTTGAGCAAACCCACACAAAAGTCAGAGGGCTTTCCTGCACATCTGGCCAGCTCACGCAGGCTTCCCTGGGGAAAGAGAATCAAGGAGGTTGTGTTTTTCAGTTTCTCAAGAATCAGACGATTGATCTTACTTGAACACCGGGCTTTTTTGAGCAGAAAGAAGTCAAGGAAAAAAATAAGAATTACGTTGGAAAGGTCGCAGAAACATAAGTGGGAGCACTGCTGTTCTGGGAGATCTGTGTGCCTTAAAAGCACAAAAAGAAAAAAACAAAACAAAACAAAACAAAACAAAACACTTTCCTAAAGGAGTAAATTTTCCCCTGTAGCCTGAAAAAAAAAGGATGCTGAAGTGGGAGTCAGGGCTTCATACACTGTAAGCCTGCCTGAGCCCAATTTCCCCTCTGTAAGATGGTGCTAACAGGCAGTGCAACCAGCTAAATCATTGTTAGAAGTACTCACTTAACAGCTACATGAGGCTTTGCAGCCGGAGCAGGTTTTAGGAATGCTAAATAATCTTAAAATCACAACCTTTCACCTTGATTTTCGTTTTGCAAACTCGAGAGGGTGCTTGCTACCAAAGACCAGCTGCACTCTCACTTCTTGAGTGGCATTTCATCTCCAAAACTGAAAGTTAGTGAAATCGATGCAACACAGCATTGGCATTGCTGTTGTGTTCACTCTTAATTGCTGGTGTGATGATAAGTGCTGTATAAACCAAGCCGGTTGGGTAAAGTGTTCTTACCCACAGGCTGGTTAATCACTACATTAATGTGAACATCTGACACTTCATTCTCTAGAAGGAGTTAAAACCAGGGTGAAAGCTTTAGAAAAGCCATTTATTTTTATGCGTGGGGGGAAGAGGGATAGAGGCTCCAAGCTCGTTTCAGCTAGATCGGATGCTTCAGCCCTCCCCTTTAGCCCCTGAAGTGAAGTCCATTTATACCTATCCAGAGCCAGGTGTGAAAGAGAGTGTTGAATTCAGATGGATTGAGCTGCATGATGGTTGCGCGTGGGCCTACAGGCAACTTACAAACAGACAGATGATTCCCTGCCATTAGTAGTCAGAATGGAATTATATATTTGTGTATCTTCCCATCTATGACATAAAAAAAAGTCCTACTTGAGCTTTTTTAATAACAGCATTTCCTAGGAAGGTACTTGTTTACTTTAGTGACTGTAAAACTTGTCAGAATGGCAGGCTGGGAAACAGAAAGCCTGGTCTTATTCATAGAACAAGTATAACAAGTCCTGCAAGCTCTCTTTCAGTGTTAATGTGCCTCAACTCAAAGCCAGCAGATTAGACTCCATGTGTGACACGGCACAGATCTTTTTCTCTCTCTTTCTCTCTCCTTCTCTCTCTATATATCTATTTTTTTTAAGTTAAAGATAGCAATGATCCTAATACAGATTCTGGTAGGAGCTGAATACTTCAGTATCTTTATAACTTTAGGTCTGATTCTGACAACCACCTCCCACCCAAATAGCAATGGGGTTGCTACAGGCAACAGTTTTGCTGGAGACAAGGCCAAAGTATTGGGAAACGTGCTGCTGACACTTGCCCCAGAAAAGAAGTCACCAGTCACCTCCTGCAGGCACCATAGTCCACAGGTAGGAGAAACATTATTTTACCAAAGTCTGACTTTGAAACTCAAAGCCAAGCTTTGCTACAGAGCGCATCAGTGCAGAACACTGTGACAGATGTAAGCAAAAAAAAAGAATGGATTAGTTTGAATTCACTGAGGACTGTTAAATTCATGAGTACCAGTGCAATTACGCCCTCCAGAAATGTCCAACACTGTAGGAGATTTTGGGAGCTGTGTGGGATGAGGGAGGAGATGTATCATGGAAGCATTGTTTTTGTGCTTGACAGTACAGCTGACCTCCCATTGCACTGAATTAAAGCTGGAAAGCAGAAGTGGGAGTCCTCAGGTGCTGTTTCTTACCTCCTCCAGTGTTTACATATGCAGTACAGTTCTTCTCCTTCCTCTGGGCAGGGAATAGCTGTCACCTGCCACCAGCAGGACATTTGCCAAAGTAAATTTCCCTGGTGCTATCTCAGGTGCTCCCTGAGCTCACGGAGAGAGCCTCATGCTTGTCCACCTATGGAAAATACTTGTGAAGTGACAGGGGCCCAGAGAATGCCACATTTCTGAGATATGCATTAAAGATGGGCAATATTTGGTTTGTGTTCCCCTAGTTCAGCTTCTGTACCAGGCTCACGTGTTGCTGGTTGTTGGATGCATAAATCACTCTTGTGGCAGAGGCCCAACCGAGTCTGTGGGTGCAGCACTGGATCACCTCACAGGTACAGTGAGGGAAGGGGATAATATTTGTTCCTAACACGACACAGTTAGGAGCTTGAATCCACATTAGGTAATGCTTCATTTCACTACAAGCTTCCCTGTTCTCCAAGGTTACTCATGGAGGAGTGACCTACTGGTAATGAGTAAAGGCTTTGGAATCCAGCCTTTAATGTGAATCTTAGTAATACTGAACGTGTAAAACTCTTCCTCTCACAGCGTATGCATGGTATTAGCAATACCCTGCATAAGAATGAGCAAAATAAGGAAAACTTTGCAGAGCAGTTCAGACTATATTAAATTTTGCCTGAGTTACCATAGTCCCATTGATTTACGTGGCTCTAGGACAAGCTCCTGATCCTATTTTCTATTAGAATGCAGGAGTAAGATACTGACAGACTATTTAAAGGATATGCTTTTCTCTTTCTTGGAGATTATCAAACCTGTCCATTCATACATCCTTGTGCAGAGACATTACAACTTCAAACATTGCTAACACGAGTGATGTGCTCTACAGGCACAAAAAAAGGCATCCACAGATCCCAGCAGAATTTTCAAAAGACAAGTACACTTAGGATCAGTAACGTTTGTTACCTGACCTTCCTCAGTCCCAAGCAGCAGATTCTCTAAAACAATTTAATCTCATGGAGGAGAAAGACGACAACACAATGCCTTTGAAGACTGCTGGATGTATATTATTGTGCTGCAGAAAAGTAGGGCGCACAGCAAAACAGGAGGCACGTTCTCTGCTCTGCATGCCCAGTGGTCCAATCTGTCTGCTAGTACCACTACAAAAGAAGAGATCAAAAAAGTCAGATTGAAACCTGATTAATTATGCTTGTAATTGATTTGGAAGGAGGAGGCTGTTGGAGGGGTGATGAAAAGGATGAGTGGGAAGGAGAAGGAATGATGTTTGTTTCAAGCTTGTCCATTATATTTTCGCGTGAAAAGCCCTTTCTAATTTTTCTTACTTATTTTTGGTGCATCAGAACTGTGTTCAGTCACTGCATAGGCTAAATATCTGTAAGCTTTGAAGTTACTTCATATAATATACTACAAAAAATACACTTAGGTTCTTTGACTGCTTTAATTTCATGTATTGCTTGCAGTTCACAACCTACTGTGACATGTTTGAATGTGATTAACAGAGATGAGAAAAGAACAAAACCCACGTTATTTTAATAAGCAAATTTTGCAGCCTGAGAGATATTATCTAACCTCACTCAAAATGAAATAATGCCTGATTTGAATATCTGTGCAGTTCCTATCCAGAGATGTCAACAAGAGGGCACAAGCTGATTTAATGATGTGAATAAACTCTGGGAGAAACAATTACTTAAGTTTCAACAGTGGGTTGTCTTGATAGGTAATATAAAATGAAGACTACCTGTGCCATAAGGGAGCTTGCAGTCTAAAAAAGGCCAAAGGAAAATATTTGTCTCTTGCAAAGTGATCTATTTGGTTCTCTCAGTTTATAGTCTACTTCGGAGGTGGACACGTTTGTCATGTAAATTTTAGCTTTCTGTGAGAAGCACAACTTAGGGCATATTGAAAACAATCACACTGTTTCAATTTTTCTGAAAATTATGTTTTGTTAAAAAAATGAAAAATATATTTTTTGGCCATTTTGAAGACAAAATTCTTCAATTTATTGAGTAGGAATTATTTTTATTTCTGGGCTTCCTTTAACTAAAGAATAAAAGAACGCACCATAGACAAAATATATCATTTCCCAAAGAGATTCTCACCATTTGTTTTACTGATAAATCTGGAGGAAAATGTTACTCTGAATGAAAAGGTACATTCATATTCAAAACCAGAAAGTTGCCAAAAAACTACAAAACCTGCTCTCCAGTAAGCTCTGTACTAACCAAATCTAATAATTTCCAGAATTTAATGTATACAAGCATTTACTGTAAAAAGCAGAGGGCTGGACTAATTGTTGGACCTCTGGAGGACTCTGATTTAGCATTCCAGGTCATAGTCGAGTCTGTGATCACTTGTTTTGGTTACTGGTAGTGAATGCAACAGGGCTTAGAACGGTCACTCCACTAAGAATTTGCTACAGAATGCATGTGAGAGCTCTTGTTAAGTGTTATTTGCAGGTCAGGGTTGAGCCAATGCAAATTAGCGCTGAACTCAAGTCTTGGTGCCAGTAGCAGCAGCAGTGGCAAAGGTCCTTAGGTAAAGAAATAAAACCTCCACTCCTCAGTGCCATGAGGCTCTCTGAGCAAAAAAATGTGAATTCATGTTAGATCATCTACAATTCATAATGCTTCCTCAGCAGAATAAGTATGAAAAGTATTGTGTTCTATTAAAGACAGAAGGCTTCGTATCAGAGGTCTGGTACCCTGGTCTGTCAATGACTTGCTCTGCATTCTTCAGCAAAGGGATAACCTGAACCCATGCTGGTTTCCTTTGCCATGAGCTGTATCTACCTTCACTTTTTAATACATTTTAAAATAAACATGTAAGATAGGCTGTATCATTACAGGGTGAGCACTCAAAAAATACTCAGACAAGCCATAGTGATACGTAAGATACAAACACTCCCATGCACAGATATCTTGCACTGAGGATCTTCTGAGGATCTTGGCTAAGGACTGAAGTCTGGGTGGTACTGCCAGCATTTGCAGTACATCACTGCAGTACATTTGCAGTACATCAGTGCAGGTGTACTTGGGCCATTCTGTACTGTGTTTGCTGGCCATGGGGACAGCACTGTGAGCTGCTTCATAAAAAGCTTTGGGAGTGTGGAAACAAAAAAAAAGGAAAATGTGGAGAAGAACAAAAATGTAGAACCATTTCCCTGATTTTAAGCTCAATCACAGAATCACAGAAACACCAGCGTTGGAAAAGACCTACAAGATCATCCAGTCCAACCATCCACCTATCACCAGTTCTCACTAAACCATGTCCCTCAACACAAAATCCAACTGTGTATTCCTTGAACACACTTCAGTATTGGTGACTACATCACATGCCTGGGCAGCCCATTCCACTGCTTGACCACTCTTTCAGAGAAGTAGTATTTCCTAATGTCCAGCCTAAATCACCCCTGGTACAGCTTGAGGCCATTCCCTCTAGTCCTATCACCAGTTACATGAGAGAAGAGGCCGACCCCTAGCTCACTACAACCTCCCTTCAGGTAGTTATAGAGAGCAGTAAGGTCTCCCCTGAGCCTCCTCTTCTCCAGACTGAACAACCCCAGCTCCTTCAGTCACTCCTCATAAGTCCTGTGCTCCAGACCCCTCATGCATTTCCTCTACGCAGTCTTCTGGCCACTCTGCCCCAGTCCTGTAGCGCTGTGTGGGGTTGTTGCAGCCAAAGTGCAGGACCTGGCATTTGGCCTTGTTGAACCTCATCCCATTGGCTTCAGCCCAGCATTCCAGCCTGTCCTCTGCAGGGCCTCGCTAGCCCCAGGCAGATCCGCACTTCCTGCCAACCTGGTGTCATCTGCAAACTTATTGAGGGTGCACTCAGTCTCCTTGTCCAGTTCATGAATAAAGATCTTGAAGAGGACAGGCCCCAGCACCGACCCCTGGGGAGCACCACTCATGATAGTTGAAACAGCTGCATTTAGTTCCATTCACCACCACTCTCTGGGCCCAGCCTTCCAGCCAGTTCCTCATCCAGCCAAGAGCATGCCTCCCAAGCCACGGGTTGTCAGCTTCTGCAAGAGAATGCTGTGGGAGACAGTGTTGAAGCCTTTGCTGAAGTCTAGGTAGACTACATCAACTGCCTTTGCCTTGTCTACCAGACGGGTCACTAGATCATAGAAAGAGATCAGGTTGGTCAAGCAGGACCTGCTCTTGGTGAACCCATGCTGGCTAGGCCTGATCCCCTGGTCATCCTGCACATGCTGCGTGACCTCCCTCAAGACAATCTGCTCCATAACCTTCCCTGGCACCGAGGTCAGGCTAACAGGCCTGTAGTTCCCCGGATCCTCTTTACAACCCTTCTTGTAGATGGGAGTCACATTGACAAGCCTCCATTCTTCTGGGACCTCACCAGTCAACAAGGAGTACTGATAGATGATGGCGAGTGGCTCAGCTATCACCTTCTCCAGTTCCCTCAGCACTCTCGGGTGAATCTCATCCTGCCCCATGGACTTGTGACAGTCCAGCTGGAGTAGTAGGTCTCTGACTGCATCCTCCTGAATTGTGGAGGGTTTAGCCTACAACCCAGCCAAGGCTACCAGGACAGAGTGGAGTAAGTACCCTGAGGATACCTGGTCTGACCTTTAAAGACAGAAGTAAAGAAGGCATTCAGAACCTCTGCCTTTTCTTTACCTTCAGTGGTCATATTCCCAGCCTCATCCAGTAAAGAATGGAGATTCTCCTTAGTCCTCCTCTTACTTGATGTGTTTGTAAAAGAGTTTCTTGCTCCTTTTTACCCCAGCTGCCAGGTTGAGTTCAAGCTGGGCTTTTGCATTTCTGATTTTCTCTCTACACATCTTGACAAATAGTCTTTCTGAGCCACCTGTCCCTTTTTCCACAGGAGGTAGATTCTCTTTTTCTTCCAGAGCCTCAAGAATAGCTCCGTATTCATCCACGCCACTCTTCTTCCCTGCTGGCTCATTTTGCGGCTCGGGGGCACAGCCAGCTCCTGTGCCTTTAAGACTTCCTTCTTGAAGAGCGACCAGCCCTTCATGATGAAAATTTAAAAATTTATTCCAGATGATCCCAGACTTCTACATTTTCACACTTCCAGGGTCCTCTCATAGGAGATCAGGGTAGTAATATTATTTTAAATCTAACAGGCATACTATACCCTGAGTACATGGCACTGCAGCTGGCTCTCTGCTGAGGCTTTTATGCAAGCAATATCCCTTCTGCTATCTGACATACTGCTCACCATTACAGGTCTTAGTGCAGCTTACATGTGGCACACAAGTGAGTCTTGTTTTATGTCTGTTTACTAGATAATCTACAAAGAGAGTTCCAAACTTATGAAGTTAGACTTTGTATTGAGAGAAAAAGGTCTGGAGATATTCCATCTCTCTGCAAACTGAGCAGTTTCCAAACTTCACGTTGCGCTCCTGTTAAATTTTAAACCAGTTGTTTTAAATCTTTGCCATCCTTGCCATACCTATTATCACACGTGAAACAGCACTGGTAGAATTACGCTCCCTGCAGTGTTCTGACTAGAGTAAGAAGCTGAGCACTATTCCGCCTCTAAAGTAACAGACTCAAAATACTTTGTTCCATTCCTCTGTCTGGTGCATACTTTTGCTCAGATATCAGTTCAGGCACACACGAACAGAGCTGTTTATGAACAGAAATAGTATAAGGAAACTTTGCACCTATCTTACCTCACATGCACTGCTCAATTTCAGAAGCTATTTATAGTAATTATGTAAAATCAAAACAGAATTTAAACCACCCAAATAATGATCAGTGACTGAATACAAACATCTCAGCATGCTTTTGGCCATTTCACAACCAAACAAAACAGTTTACTTTCTCAATCTTTGTATGTATTTATACAAGAAGCTACTCTGCAGGCTACCAGGTTGCATTTGATCCTGAAAGAATCTGCTGCTTTATCATGTAGTGCAGACCTAAACAAACCCATAGGAGACTAAGAGTTTATTCATCTGCAGGCAAATGACTTCATCGCTATCTTACTGACTTTATTGCTTTGTCTTTCAGCACATTAGACAGTACAGGATTGCACTAAGTTTCTCCTCCTGCAGCACCTCCCTCTCTACTGCCGCTAATGCTTCAGGGACTGCTTGGTGACTGCTAGTTACTAAAAATATACGGTTCTTTCAACCAGCTTTCTGAGAGGAAACAGAAACTACACAGATTAGCCTAACTACATCCATGTCCACCTGTCCATCCCACTTTAGTTTTTGTGTGTACTGACAGAGTTCCATCAAGGTTGTCTCAACAGAGAAAGAGACTCCACTGAAGTGTCTGCAAAAAGTCTGGGGCATAAGTGTCATCAGATACTGATGAAACTCCCACAGAGACAACTGTTCTGTTGCAAAGGAAGTTTCCACAAAACTCCTTATCTTCTTCAAACACCAAAGACGATAGAAATGAAATAGAAACTTTTAGGAAATTTCATCATTTTATCTTTTCTTGGAACTGCTTCTTTCCTATTCTCAAGATAGTAATGAATTTTACAGATACGACAGAATTACTCCACAGGTATTTGTAATAGTTAAGAAGCATTCCATTTCCAGATTTGAAGCAAAGGCTCCTCTTCTGCATTTTTTTGTACTTAGCGTTCTGTATTTTGCCAGCATGACTCAGTATGGTTCATACTCCCTGAATGAATGACTCAGTCTGTAGATAGAAGCACGGTGACTGAAGAGAACACATCACCGTGCACGCAGAAAAAGATAAGGAAAAGAGAATCCTGTGGAAGTTGAACCTCTTTCAAAAATATTAAACATGCTCTAGGAATATGGTTGAGTTTTCCTACTTAAGAGTATAAGTACGTCCAATGCACTACAATTCCAAGAGACAGGTAGTGTTCATTTCTACTAGTATTTTTTATATTCATGCTTCTTGACAGAAAATATTTCCACTGTGTAAACACAGTGTGTAGTAGATTAGTAGTTGTATCTGGAGAAATAAAGCTTGCTTTATACATTCCTTTGCACAAATGTGATTAGCTAGTCAAGTTACTTAGACTGTGAAAAGAAAACAGATAATCCATGCACACTAACTCACAGGAAATCAAGTGAGTTGGACCTAGCAAGTACACTTGCCAAAACCAAAACAAGCATTCCCAAATGACATCAGTTCTACTGCTAAGCCCATGAGATCCAAGATTTACTACAGAAGAACAAAAGAACCTGCAGCAGGATGCCCCCTGTGTATAGTGGCTTCTCCTGCCAAGTATCTAAGAAGTTAGTCACACTCTTAGAACTGCTCACTTCACAGAATCACAGGGGGCTGGAAGGGAGCATTGAGTCCAACCCCCCCGGCTCTCTACAGCAGGTTGCACAGGTAGGCAACCGGGCAGGTCTTGAATGTCTCCAGAGAAGGAGAATCCTCAACCTCTCTGGGTAGCCTGTTCCAGTGCTCCATCACACTTAACTGTGAAGAAGTTCTTATAGACAATTTTGTGGAACTTCCTGTGCTTCAGTTTGTAGACATTTCCCCTTGTCCTATCACCATGCACCAGTGAAAAGTGTCTGGCCTTGTCCCTTTGCCTCCTGTACCTTAGATACTTATAGACGTTGATCAGATCTCCTCTGAGCCTTCTTTTCTCAATGCTGAACAGGCCCAGGTCACTCAGCCTTTCCTCATAAGAGAGGTGCTCCAGGCCTCTTATCATCTTTATGGCTCTGCACTAGACTCTTTCCAGGAGATCCCTATCTTTTTGTGCTGAGGAGCCCACAGCTGGATACAGTACCATAGGTGAGGCCTGACCAGGGCAGAGTAGAGGGGGAGAATCAACTCCTTTGGCTAGCTGGCTGCCCTCCTTTTAATGCATCCCAGGGTCCCAATGGCCTTCTTGGCCACCAATGCACACTGCTGGCTCATGGCCAACCTGTTGTCCACGAGGACTCCCAGCTCCTTCTCTGCAAAGCTCCTTTCCAGCAGGTCATCCCCCAACCTGTATGTGTGCAGGTGGTTATTCCTCCCTAGGTGCAAGACTGTATGCTTGCTTTGGTTAAACATCATCTGATTTAACAACAAACTGCCCAACTCTTCAGCCCGTCCAGGTCTTGCTGAATGGCAGCACAGCCTTCTGGTGTGTCAGCCATTCCTCCCAGCTTTGAATCAATCAGCAAACTCACTGAGGGTGGACACTAGCCCCTCATCAAGGTCAGTGATTAAGATGTTGAATAAGATTGGATCCAGCACCGAACCCTGAGGAACATCGCTAAATACAGGCCTCGAGGGTTATTGCTTTGTAAAACACAGAAGAAAACTTTACCATTCTACAGTCCAGAAGGAACAGGTGACTGTGGAAGCATGGCTTTAAGTCTGTTGAAATACTTGACCAACCTCTGCTGTATTTTAACACTCCAGTAATAAGGTTTCTGTATATGCTGGAAAATGCAGAGACACAAAAAGGATTAAAGTTGTTATTTTTCAGTCCAATGTGACTATTACTGGGAGTGAATTATTATAGTTAATTACTAGGCCTGAATTTAATATATATATATATATATATTTAAAGCCTTGGTTACTTGATTAAAAGGGGATTGCATCTCTGCACAGACCAATAATTTGAAGCCAAACATTTCCATATGAATTGGTCATAAGGAATGCTAATGGTTCATGCATGGGACTTGCTGATAATGATGCTTGCTCTGCCTATGGAATTTAATCCTTAAATGGCTCCTTTAGAAGAAGTTGTGGTGCGGTGGGCACACCTGCTGAGTGGTGGTAGCCCTGCCCTGAACTGCACAGCTCCAGGAGGATAGGGCTGCTTGACTACCATGACTTCTTCTAGAAGTCTGGTTTGAGAAAAGACAGAAGACAAGTGAGATGCCTAGTTGTTTCTGGGCCTGAACAAGAGCCCATGAGAGCCAACAGTCTTCCTTTTCCATGGCAGGACTTGAACACTGCAGAAATGCCTGCCAGCTGTGGGAGTATTCAAAACAAAATTCCATTCAAAAGGCATAAATTTAAAAATCCATGTTCAGTCGAAATCTACAATTCAGCTAAGATAAGCAATTCTCAGAAGGTGTGAAATAAGCCTTGATTTAAGATGGTCTGTTTGCTGAGTCCATAGCATAATAAGACAGAATTCTTCTAATCAAACTCTTGTCAGTTGACTATACCAAATTTTCTTGAAGGCATTCTGAACTCCAGAGCATCTCCTGTCTCCTTTTTCCTTGTTCACAAATGAACTGATTGTTTTCCATACTTCTCTGTACTAATAACAGAATAATAGAATGGTTTGGGTTGGAAGAGACCTTTCAAATCATCTAATTCCAACTCCCCTGCTATAGGCAGGGATACCTCCCTCTAGGCCAGGTTGCTCAAAGCCCTGTCCAGCCTGGCCTTGCATGCTTCCAAGGAGGGAGCATCCACATCCTCACTGAGCAGCCTGTTTCAGTGTCTTGCCACCCTCACAATAAGGAATTTCTTCCTAGTATCCAGTCTAAATCCATCTCTTCCAGTTTCCCCTCATCCTGTTGCTACTGCTACTTCCAAAAGTTCCCTCCACAGCTTTCCTGTAGGCCACCTTCAAGTATTGGAAGGTCGCTATAAGGTCTTATCGGAGCCTTCTCTTCTCTAGGCTGAAGAGCTCCAGTTTTCTCAGCCTGTCCTTGTGCAGGAGATGCTCCAGCCCTCTGATCATTTTTGTGGTCCTCTGAACCTGCCCCAACAACTCCATGTCCTTCTTGTTTTAGGGGCTTCAGAACTGGACACGATACTCCAGGTGGGGTCTCACAAGAGCAGAGTAGTGGGCTTTCAGAGATGTTCAGTACTTCAAGATCGTGAAACTCTTCTATGAGGGCATTTTTATGATGCTTTCATGCGTTAAGGGAATTACTTTATTTCAGTCTTTCTGTCTGAAATCTTTTTGTGAAGCTTGTCTGATTCTGATGCACATTAACAGTGTTGTGCTTTAACTAGATTTGCTCTGTTTTACTTAGCCCTTACAGAAATGTTTCTGACAACATTTGTTCTAGTGTTGCATCCATAGTAGCTGGTATTTTTCTTACAACGTCTACCAGTACTTAACAGAAAATTCCATTTCACATATTTTGAAACAGAATGCCATGCTCATTGGTTCTGCAGGAAAACTTGAAAAAATCTGTGTTTAAATAACCAGCAAATACAATAAAATAGAAGAGATGTGATGTCCTTTCGTTTCACTATAAAAATATAATAAAAGAGCATAACAAATATGATCTGTATCTACACCACAAGAAGGCAGAGAATTGGAGCCCATAATTAGCAAGATGACATGATTCCTAAAACTTGTTACACCATTTATGTGTGCGACAGTTTTGAATGCGTGTGATTGCAATACCGGATGTATTAAGAAGAGGGAAAGAGATTTGTGTCCCGTCATTCCCTGCAACCCCTCCTGTAAAACACTGTGTGATCCTGGTAGTCTTCCACACAGAAACTGCTTCATTTCCTACACAAAATTCAATTAGCTGTAGGACAACTACAAGGACATGCTGTGAGAGATTCCCCTCTGTCATTTCTTTCACTACTTCTTTGTGAAGACCAAGTTTAGAGGTGACTGAAAACAAGGCATGCCAAAGAAGGTTCTTGATGGAATATCACTGAATCATTGCTCAAATCTAGCCATTCCAAGCAGGGAGTCAGATTGCCACATACAGTTCAAAGTAGCTTTCATATGAAAACAATTGCAATATGTGGCCAGTAAGCCTTTGATAGTTTCTTCCACAGTATAGTAAAACTCTTTCTTTTATTAGTATGAAATTTATCTTTGAGATATGCAACTCTCTTCTGTTAGGCATCTTTCTACTCCCTGCATTGGTGAATACCATCAGAATAAATGCTGCTTATAAGCCTGTGGAGTTTATAGTAAGGGTGGGAGCTGGAAAAAAATGCTTTGCCAGTGAATCATCAAATCTCTGGTAGCATAAGAATGAAGACAGACATTAAACCATTAAGTATGGGAAGGAAAGGTGATTTTACAGTGTTTTGCACTAAGTTTTGGAGACCTAAATATATTCATGTCTGATTTCAAAAAATCTGCAGTGAATTCAGCTGAGCACAAGGTCTTCATGTTTTCAAAGAAAGGAAATTGCTCCACAGATACTATTCAGAGCTTTGTACTGCCATCCTTGCTCTTATAAAGTATTACTGTGATGCCTATTAAGCACTGCACAAGACAAGATGAATTTAAGCAGCTGATTCTTGCTGGCTGCCACTTAACGTCAGTAGTTTACATTCACAGCAACAGGAGTGCAGGCTTCAGCTGACATCTAACTAATTCCTACATCATCAATGTCTTATCAAATGCTGGGGAGGAATTCACTACAGAACAACTCACCCTGAAATAAACTTTGCATGATGCAGAACTTTGGCACTGGAAACTGTGTCTTACCCTGGTCCAGTATCCAAACAGCAAATCAGGAGCTGTGGGAAATTTCATAACCATGTTATGACCACTACAACAATGTATAAATTAGACAACCACAGTGTCCTGTTCCATGTGAAACAAGCAACAGAGTCAAACGTATCCTGTAATCATCTGTAAGGGGATGCTTAGAATGAATTGAGTCTTGGCTTGAGTTATATGGTCATGTTTTGGACATTTGAAATAGATTCTTTTGCTTTTTAAAGAAAACATTATAAATAGACTTACTGTTCGTCATAGCTGGAACCATTCTCACCCAGGTAGGACTAAGAATACAGTTCTTTGAATGTATTTTTCTTTGTTTCTGCAAGGAGAATAAAAATTAATATATTTGCTTTAAGTAATATGATTTATATATGCTGCTCTGTACATCTATGTGTATATATTGTATTACAGGTTTAACCACACTTCAAATATACCAGACACTTAGGTGTATTTTCAAAGTGGGTTTCTTTTGTCCCCTTTTACTCTGCTGATAAATCTTGCTCTCAGTGTCAATGAACAACCCATTGTCCAAACTGACTTAACTAACTGTCCATAGAGTCTTGCTGTGCAAGGAAAACACCATTTTTCCTATGACACTAATCTCATGCTTCTTGTAACTTTGTTTCCTAAGGCAATGAGGTTAATCTGATCACACACTGTGTATATGTGCACATGCATTTGTTTGTATGCATAAAACGAGCCTGTCTCCTCTCAATAATCTTTTACTGTAGCAACAACCGGTCTGATTTAAAGGAGACCCAACAACTTCAAAGATTTTGAGGTCCTCCAGCTAGATAAATCAGCAAGCAGACTTGCAGAAAAAAAGCCATATGAGCTCACTTTTTGAGAAGGCAGCTATGGTGTGTCCCGAACTCCCAATTCTGGGGAAACAGGGCATAATTTTAAATCCAATTTGAAAAATAACCTCATTGTGAGACAAAATCATAGGAAAAAAGACTTCACATCCACAGCTCTTGGATCTATGAATTAGATATGACCTAGATATGGGTTAAGATTTAGATTGAGTCTTGAGACATGACCACTTCCACATCCCTTGTTCAGTGATACCCAACCCAAAATGTGAAGAAAGAATTCCCTGCAGGGAAACTCAACCCCAACAACCTGTATTAATGTAGATGTATATCCCTGCTGTAGGCCCAGGGGCCACCATACTCAGCAAATTGACCTCTAATAGTACATACCATTTTCCTTCCCCTTCATTTAAGGTGCTCAGTAGTTTGCTGCCTGTACAACAACTGACAGCTACAATGCATTAGAAGTTAAGGTTGTGGATTCAGTGAGATGGCAGGAGATAAAAGAGAGTAAAGCCTGATCTAGTGGTTGGCAACTCTGCCACAGCAGGGGAGTTGGAGTTTGATGATCTTTTAAGTCCCTCCCAACATAAGCCATTCCGTGATTCTATGATTGTATTTCATCACTGACCTTTGCATGCTTTAGCTGATGATGAATACTGCTATCTTAATGGGTGTCCAATCTTTTAGCTTGCTTGAGCTACATTTAGAAAAGAGGTATTGTTCAGGGACAATGTTTTGTTTTTTGATGAGTGATGGCTGAAAGTCCATGACTGGGCTGGATTGCTTGGCAAGCAAGAGTTGCTGCCATGATGGTGTGCAGTGCTAATTACTAGCTGCTGCTGACCATGGGTTGGATATGCCTGGTTAAGGTCTACAAGCTCTCACATGGGATAACTTCTTTCACCCTGCTTTGTCCTGAAGTTCTGGGTGTTGGCTACATTATCACAGAATGGCTTGGGTTGAAGGGGACCTTAAAGATAATTTAGTTCCAATCTCCCTGCTGGGCAGAGTTGCTGCTACATCAAGCACTATATCAAGTTGCACATGTAGTTCTTATCAAGGCTACAGCTGTCCTGTGTGTAAGTCAGAATGTTGAAATGCTTTATTTTCCAGATCCCTAACCAGTAGTGAATAATATACTTTCTCTTGTTACTCTTCTGTCTCCTCCATAACCTGGCTCCCCCAGAATCACCGTATTAACACACTTCAATCAGATCTGCTGTTATCTCAACACTTCACACCACACATCAGGTGCCAATCTGACTGTTGAGGTTCAACTTGGCAGGTGGCTTAGCACTACACATTCACTCACTCCCTTTCTTTCCAGTGGGATGAAGAGAGAATAGAAAAAAAAGAAAAGAAAACAAAAGAAAACAAAGTAAAACTCATGGGTTGAGACAGAACTATTTACTAAGATAAAGAAAAGGAAAAGGATAGTAGTTATGACAATATATATGTATGTATATGTATATATATGTATGTATGAATGTATACAACAAGCACTGCACAAGCAATTGCTCACCACCAACCAATGTCCAGCTAGCCCACAATGGATGAGGGCCAAATGAGCTCCCATCCCCTTCAAAACTCTCCTTCTGCAAGATGTCATATGGTATGGAATATCCCTTTGGCCAATTTAAGTCAGCTCCTGATTCTGTTCCCTCTCAGCCTTTCATTAGCATGAGCTAAGAAACTGGAACAGCCATGGTTCTGTATAACACTACTTAGCAGTAATTATAAACATCAACATGTTATCAACATTGTTTTTCTCCCACATCCAAAACATAGCATCATACCAGACATTCTGAAGGAACCAATTCCATCTCAGGTGAAACTAAGACAACAAAATGACATAACAATTGAACAATCTTTCTCCTTTAAGTAAAGCATGAAAGAACATGAAAGCTACCAAACTGAGTGCTCAGAAATAACTGGAAATGCATGTTCTGAATGCTGGTACATGATACATCCCTAGGGTCACTCAAAACACATATTTACCTGTCCCCCCTAAACCTAGGGTGATGTCTTTGGATATTCATATTTTCCCTGTTGACTCTCTTTCACACACACACACTTACAAAGTGCCAGGATTTATGCAGATATATGCCACTAATAGAAAGAAAAGCATGGCAGTACAGAGTTTCCAGTAAATTTCTTGGTTTTATTCAAGAGTATGTTACTGAGCTCTTCCTTCAAGAATCTCCAGTATATATGTTGCCCAAAGATGCATATATTACACTATACTTTGCTGAATGTGTGTTTCCACAAGTTCTCTCTGTAGAGCTAGTTCAGCATAATGATAGTGGACTGTAAAGACCATTACTTAGAGAGGACAACATTAAACAATTTTTGAATAATGGAGCCCACTTTAGCTCACTATTAAGGAACAAATAAGCGAATTGTCATTCGTTAGGGAAGCTTCTGGAGTGACTTCTTAAGCTCTAGGATTTCATTTTGATTAAGAGCCTGAAGTTATCTCCAGGTGTATAACTGGTGTTTCTTCAGATGTGCAGCTGTACAGAGTGCGTTTTACTGAAGTTACTTTCATATTCTTCTGCTCTTCAGATGTATACTTAAGCAAAAAACTACTTGAGCCTAAGACCTGAGAAGTGACTTTCTTAATAAAAGAAAACACTACTGGGAAGTAGGTCAAACACTGATCTCATTTGCAGCTTCACTGATTTTTGTGGAGGTTTAGTGATCTGTCAAGTTTTTGGCTTCGTGTTCCCAGAAGAGCTTATGGTTAGGAAATCTGAAAGTATGTAACCTTTGTGCAATCCTCAAATGTGCAAGTAATAGAACTGCTGGTGTAGACAGTACTCTTGGACTATGCCCCAGAGCCTGGGTGACAGCCTCTTCAGATAAACTGTGTTGCCTGAAAAGTACAAAATCTACACAACAGACTGCCAATGGTAAGTTTAGGTTAAGAGGAATCAAAATCAGACTTTCCCAAAGCAGATCAGCAGCACCCATATCATACACTTAGAAATTACTTCAAAGTCAAAGGCATCTTGCAGAAGACTGACCTGAATGGTAGCAAAGGTGTAGACAGGCTGGGTCTTTAGGGGAAGAACTGTGCTATAGGACTGCTGTACCTCGTGAAAAGAACTGCAAGAACAGCTCCTGAGAGCAGATTTCCAGGCTGCCTGTTAGTGGCTACCATAAAATCATGAAGAAAAGGTACACGAAGCTTTTAAGCAGAGGGGTTGTGGGCCCACGAAAGAGGGCAAGAGAAGACAAGGGATGAAATCTCACCTCAGGTGTCAGGGTCAGCAGTGAGATTGACAGCTCTCCAACTTAAAAGTAACCATGAACCAGAAATTGTGTAACAGCAAAACATATGGAAGTCTTGCAGGGGAAGGATTTGGGCTTTACAGGTCATAATGAGTTTGCAAAGCTGAATAACCCAGAACCCCCCAAAATGAAGTGCTTAAGTGATTAAATGTTAAGTATACACCTGACCACTAGTAGTCCTGCCTTGCTCTGTTTTGGACTACTGCCCCAACTTTTTGGGCATGTGTTCTTTTCATGAGCTGATATGAATGAGTCTCACTAATTTTGGTTCTTTTAACTTTGCACCATACTCCCAAACTATCCCAAGTGTTCTCGTAATCTTAAACGCAGCTATATGTAATCATGCCATTTTTAGGATGTGAAAAGTATCTTCTGACAGACAGACTGTATGCTCTGGTAGAACACAGCACAGCCCTCACCTTAGTTCACACACTCTGAACACAAAAAAGAACAGCTTGCAGTCAGAAGGGCATTGCATGGCTTACGCTCTGTTGACTAAGCATATAAATGCTTCTCTATATTTGCACCTGCGGGCTCCCTACAAAGGCAGAATTCCAAAGACCTTTGCAAAGAGGATATGCATAGAGATGGTAGAAATCTCCATTAGTACTGACCCAGTCTCATCTAAGAGGGCAGACCCACTTGTCATATCGTTGAAGATTCCTGTCTTAAGAAGAGGCACCAAAGTTGGCAATTCAGCCCAATACATTCTAAAAATAAGTTAAAGAAATTATTTCACATTTCCCTTTTTTTTCTGCTTTCGTGTTGTCATGCACAGAGCAGAAAATCATCAGATGCTAATAAGTAATAGGTAACACTGACAAATTTCTGGTTCTGTGTGAGGAGAACCATTTCTTTAGAGATCACCATATCAGGACTAGAACTTTTTTTCATGTTATTAGCCATAGAGTTTTCTAGGAAACTGCATGCTATGATGCCTAGTGCATTCCTGTGACAAGTACATCAACTCTTAGTCACGTGGCAAGAGTTTTGCAGAAAGATTTCACTATACTTGTTTTAAATTGCATTATTACACAAATACATTGCATTATTTTTGTCATCACAACCAATCTGTGTATGCAAAGTAGATATCTGTCTCACATTTAGGCTCTGGAGCTCACCATCCATTAGAAAAACAGATCAGATGTTGTATATAGTTGCCAGATTCACAACAGTCTGTATCTCTAACAGTTTAATTTTCAGAAAACATCCTTTACATGTTTGCTTTTGGGTACTACTGCCCGTATGTGCACAGGCCATGTCCTACATAATGCATAATTTTCTGTAGCAGAAATTGACTGATTTTAATATCTTTGATAAATCTTGAAAATCTTAGAGAGCTAAAAAGCCAGAATTATATATTTTTAATGATTAGATTTGACAAAAAATATTCCATTAAATTTATTTGGTTTTTTTTTACCCTTTAGTAGAACAGATAAGAATATGCAAATGCACATTAATGTAACTGCCCTTAAAAAAAAAAAAAAGCCTTAAAAGTCTGCCTGTGAAAACATGAAAATCTCATACACATCATTTTTATACAAATGAACAAATACCCACAAGCACCTTCAAACAATTAGCTATCAGAGAGTTTTGATGAAATCCCCTGTGAAAGATCAGTGTTCCAGAGTCCCAGTGCTTTAATGGAGAGTTAATTGTATGTTTTGGGTAAGTGGCAAGATGATGGATGGAATTATCATAGAATCATAGAATCATAGAATGCCTTGTGTTGGAAGGGACTTCCAGCATCATTAAGTTCCAACCTCCCTCTCACAGGCAGAGTTGCCAGCTGTTAGATTAAATACTAGACCAGATTCCCCAGGGCTCCATCCTACTAGCCTTAAATACCTCCAGAGAAAGGGCAACCACAACCTCTCTGAGCAACCACTTCTAGCACCTCGCCACTCAGTAAAAAACTTCCCTCGACATCTAATCTAAATCCACCTTCCTTTAGTTTAAAACCATTCCCCCTTGTCCTGTCCCTATCTACCAGTGTAAAAAGTTGATTTGCCTTATGTTTATAAACTCCCTTTAGGTAGTGGAAAGCTGCAGTTAGGTCTCCCTGCAGCCTTTCCAGGCAGAACAAGCCCAGTTCCTTCGGCCTGTCTTCATCAGAGAGGTGTTCCAGCGCTTGGATCATCTTTGAGGACCTCCTCTGGAACCTCTCCAGAAGCTCTACATCTTTCCTGTGTTGTGAGCCTCAGACTTGGAAGCAGTACTCCAGCCTCGTGAGGGCAGAGCAGATGGGGGCAATCACCTCCCTCGCCCTTCTGTCCACCCTTCTTCTGGTGGAACCCAGCATACAATGTTACTAATAACATTCTCTCCAAATGCCAGCGCCATCTTTTTGGTACATGAAGCAGCAGCAAGTTGGCCAGGTAATAAATAAGTGGTGTTAAAATAAAGGAGCTGAAACAAGGAAAGCCTCAGAAAGTACTGAGCTTGTATTTGCTCTTTGGGAGGACAATGCAGAGTCCAAATACTTGAGAAAGTGAATTTTAAAATACAATCAAGTCAGAGGTGTTATTCTGTGTGTTTCTGGTTCAGATCAAAGGGAACTCTAAAAAGCTCAATGAATTCTTCTGATCCAGCAGGATAACTGCCATCGTACAATCAAGATCCTGTGGGCTGGTATTCAAAACTAAAACTAAACTACGGTGCTATTTTTCATGGCCAATTCACATCTACTACTGGGGATATGCAGAAAAGACCATGAAACAGATTATTTTGAATGCAATGGTAATTAAAAATCAGGCATTCTCTCCTCAACACCTCCACATCTTTACCAGTTTTTCTATACACATGCAATTGCTTATCATGCTGTTTACCTCTTGGAGTTCAATCCTCTACTGCACTGCAGGTTGTAAACAGGTAGAACTAGTGAAGATGACAGCCCCTGCCAAACGTATCCTTAGTAAATATATCCAAAGATATCTCCTTGAAGAGATCAAAGTTGGTTCCCCTGAAGTCGAGGGTTGTAATCCTACTTACTGCCTTGTTTCTTCCATGTACGAACTCGAACTTATTATCTCATGATCACTGTATCCAAGGCTGCCCCTGACCTTTCCAGCCAGTCCATCATTTTTAAGTACATAGTCCCACTCTAAACATTTCCACAAATTTGCGGGCTACATGCTCCTATGATAGGAGCATGAATAATGATGAATTAAATTAAAACCACGAATAAAAATATTTTAGTCTGCAAAATAACACAAAATTAAAAGCACTGAGCTCAGAGGAGGTGCCACCACCCTGTGTCAAATCACCAAGAGCTGTTGCTTCTGAACTTTAAAACTCTATCAAGAAACACATCAGGGTTTGTCTACATTCGTTTTCTAGACCTGCTTATTCCAGTCTCCTGCAGAAAGTGAATGTTAGCAGAGAGCCTGTCCTTTATTCTTTGAGGAAGTGTCTCCATTCTCATAAACACCACAGGTCTCCTGAGGTTAAGTATAAAGGGCCCGTCACTGTTGTATTTCAAGAAAACTCATTCTGGTTTAAAAAATGTAAAAACTAGTTAATCAGCACCAAAGCTGGACAGCTAGTTATGAACTCCTTTACATGCTATTTGGCTGACTTGCACTAGTCAAATGAGACAGAAAGATATAACTACAGTAAAAGATTCTAACCCGAGGTGTCAGAGATATTGTTTTTGGTTGAGCTAAGGTTAGAGTATAAGAAGAAATCTGGGGTGGCAGGAAGGCTACAAGAACTGCGTATGTCATCAAGCACAAGATGACAGCCTAATTTGGATACAACTCTTTGTATAGACATGCTCTACCTGCCAACTTTAAACTCCATGGATTTATTTTAACTGCCTTTCTGTAACTGTAAAAGCACGCACAGTAATAGAATCCCTGAAAGAAACTCCAAAGGGAGAAAAATCCCAGCATAATTTTGCATGCATTTACAGATATAGGTAGAGACCAAGCAGGCCATATGGTCTAACTTTGATGTCTCTCATCCTTAAAACCAGTTAGTCTCTCTAGTAGTTCATATACAAATCAGAAAAACCACAGGCTGGGCAGACATGAAATTTCCTGCCCAGGAATGTTTGAGCTGTAAAGGAGTAAATCCTGGCAGCCAGAAAGCAGAAGTTAAGACTTCGAAGTCTAAGATTTGGAGCTACACTTCTCATTTGATTAACTAGATTGCAATGAAAGTAATACCAATGCCTTCTGTTTATTTCCCTGCAAATAACAACAGGCACAAAGAGCACGATAACGCTATTTGACAGAGAAAAGTCACAGCTAGAAAACACTACTTTTCATCATAGCCATCATCGCTAACTATGCATTTTTACCAATGATGAAAGCTGCTCTCTGACAAAGCTGCACCAGAGGAACATACCCAGTGTCTCACAGCTACTATGACAGCACTGTTACTAGTAATACGTTGCCCATGCTGTCCATCTTTCATTGTCCCAAATAGATGGAAGTCAGATGGTGTCAAATCTGGACTATATGGTGAGTGTGATAGGACAGTCCAGCCAAGACTGGCAATGTGCTCCAGTCTTCAAACTGATACAATGGGGCCTGGTGTTACCATGTTGCAAGAGAAAGGTTGTCTTCTTCACTGGCCTGTCTCTACAAGCCTGGGTCTTCAGCTTAGTTAGTGACATACTGTAGTGGTGGAGTTGCTGGTTTGTTCAGGTGCCAGGAAATCCAGAAAGATCATCTATCCTAAAAGACAGAGCACGTCACTTCACTGCTGAGGGCTGTGTCTTAAACATTTTATTTGATGGAGAATTCACATCACTGCTCCATGGACCACTGTTTATACTCCAGTTTGCAGCTGTGACACCACCCCTCATCACTGGTAATGATGCCATCCAGGAAAAAGTCATCTTCAGCGTTATACTGGTTCCGACAAACTTTTATACAGTGTTTTTTCTGTACCTATATGAGCACTCATGGAACCCACCTGATACAAACTCTGTGATATTCCAGTGTTGCCAACAGCATATTGAAGCCAATATTCAGCTCCACACACAGTCCCTTGGTTGTAATCCATTGATTCATGCAGACGAGCTGATGAAAACCCTTTTAATTTCATGGTGTAACAGCTGTGCATAGCCATTCATTTCTTTTAAGAACAAATGGTCACACTCTTTTTGCCCTTGCACTTCCTTTTGGAATACAACTCACACTGCAAGAAAGAGATGCTTCACAGGTGAAAGTCAAGCATAAACAGGAGAAGAGAGTGACCGGGATCAGTTGTTCAGACTTACAGAGCTAAAAAAACACCAACGAAACACAACCCAAATAAGATGCACAATTAAATATGTGAGAACTGGCTCAGCCTTTTAAGAAGTTGTTTGGATTAACTTACCCACAGGGAAAAAAATGTCATGATTCTGTTTGCTGTCCAAGTGCTCAGTCTTCCCTAGCCCTCCATTTCTTCCTGGAGGTGCATATCTTCAGATCTGCTGTAGCCATGGCAAAGAGCTAAATCTAGAGTACGTTAAAGGAGATCTGTAAGAGGGAAAGGCTTGAAAAACAAGAATGGGAGGATGACACAGGAGTCCTGTGTTGTTTACTACTACAACTGCATCCCACAGATTTCCTCTGCTCAGCAGCAGGGTGGCCCAGGTCTGACTCTGAGTCCATCAGCCACCACAAAAATGAAATACAGCTGAAATCAAAACAACAAGCAAGAAGTTGTCAACTTCATCAACCATTGTAAAAAGGGGTAAGCAGTTCACCCTTTTTCTTGGGAAGCATTCCTTCCTTTTGTGTAGCTTTGCTACGACTACACGCACACAATTGTAACTCATAGTTCTTCAAGAACTAGCTATCCTGAGTGCAGTGATATATGGTATCAAAGACTGAAGCATAATCACTGTAAATCTTCTAATTTTGCAGTCAGAAATAATCTTTTCACACAATTTATTCCTCTGTGCATAAACATTCCTCACAAGCTTTATTCTCATGTTTTACATCCTGCGAAATTTGGAGATGCTAAAGAAATTATAGATAAAACTCTTCACTAGAATGCATTCACCTCAGCATTTCCTCCTTGCAGCTCCTATTTGTGTTGGTGGGAACCTAGCTCTATAAAATCAGATGCTCTTCATTTTAAAAATGGCAGTAACTTGTTCCCAGATATCCTCTTCTTTGTTTAGTTCTTCTCAGAGACCGAACACTTTCTTCCTGCTCTCTTGCAGTAAGGGATAAGACTTCATTTCTGAGCAAGGAACTAGAGAGGACCTTCCCAGAAATTTCATTAGCAGATTTTTCAGTAGAGTAGGGTTTTTCAGAGAGTTGCTTATAAAACTCTTCCGTCCAAAATTCTCTTTCTCTAGACTGCTGTAAATTTTTTGAGATCAAAACCCAAACAGAAATACTGAGCTGAATTTGCTTACACTAGAAGATGTCCTTACTCAGATCCAGATCTGTTTTGAGAAGGAAGTCTCTGTCTGTGCATGTTTATAATGCTTTCTAACAGTGCCTACTGAGTCAACAATTATGATCATCCATTGTATCATCATTCTGTGGAAATAAGTTCTTTAAGGCAGCAATAGTATATCTTCCATGCTGCGAGTATACATGTGATTAAATGTATATACTGGAACACTGTGGCTTAGCTTTTTCAGAGAAGTGGTCAGTGTCCCATTTGAGATATCTGACTTCAAGAAGGAAATGTCGGGAATTTCTGAAGAATCAAAACCCTGTAACCAGCATACATTTTGAACTGGGCACCCCCAAAAATGGTCACTTGGAAATAGGCTACTGTTTTCTGAACCCTCCAAAATGTCTCTGGAGATGAGGAAGTAATATAGCCACCAGAAAAGAACAAACTATTTAGAAATGCTAGGCACAAGAGAAAAACGTTAATAAAAGCCTATCTGATATTCAACTATGAAGTGGAAAAAAACCAAACAAATTAACTCTTAAAACAGGAAACACCTCCAATTCACTGGGTTCAGCTGAATGTGAGTTGAGAGATAGTGTTAAGAATGGCCTGGCCATCGGCAATCAGTCATGTCAGTAATCACTGCCAAAAATCTCCCCGAGGATCATGATGACTGTATATTCACTATTCCGCCTGGAAGGCCCCAGTAAAGGTTGCACTGCAGCAAGGTGGAAGGGAAAGCATTGTGCTGAAACCTTGAACAGGACATGACACCTGAGCTCCACCAGTTGGCTCTGAGAAGTTTGACCTTGTATTTTGGCTCTTGCTGACTCAGGCTTTACGCTCACAGCCCTACCCATGCTGAAAGTAGGCTTTGGATTGCATGAAAGCTAAAGGTGGAGCAATGGAATACCTGCCCTTGGCATGAACAGCAATGCTGTCTTCCATTCAGGAAAATAGGAAAGATCTTCTAGATGGGCAGAGCTACTTAGTGGCTTCGCAATATGGTCAGTGCTGTTTGAATCCTTGTCTGCCTTCTGAAGTCATCCTACATCTGACGCTCGCTGATGCTGATATAAATAATACAACAAATGGCATTAAAATTCTCTGAGATAAAGACAAGATTCTGGTCTATCGCAGAAAAGATTTGCCTTTTCCCCTTTTGCTGCATTCAATCAGGCAATCGTAATATGTTTAAAAAGAGGAGGAAAAGAAGCAATGAGAGACTTTGAAACCATCAGTACAGGCCACTAGTTTCTGAAGAATTTTTTCCAGATCTAATTTTCAGATGTTTTGGGATATTTTGCTGGCACTGGAAATGTGCTGACACAACTTAATACAAATGACCCTCACAAAATCAGCATGATGTCATGATGTTTTGTGCTGATGTCAGCCTCCCAAAAAGTTAAATTTCTACAGTTTGCATTCTTTCGAGCAGATTGCAAACCACACCTAGAACTTAAAAAAAAAAAAAAAGAAGGGTTTAATCCTTTGAGTTTTTCTTGGCTCAGTAATATGAATACAAAAATAATCAAAACAACAAATTTAAACTATCTCCTGGAGAAATGTATTCTCCCAAAAGGAATCTTCTAGTTTTTTGTTCTTTTTTTTTTTTTTCTTTAAGTCATCTAGTTAAATTTAGATTAATACTGAAACAAATTTGATTGGAACTGTGATCAACTAGCAAAAACTTCCTACAGATCTGCACATAAGCAGACAAGTATTTCTGCTGCTGCTAGTCAGTAACTTAAGGACCAACTTTTCCCTTGCTTAGATGATGCCTGCAAATTTAGGGGCCCATACTATTTAAGTGTTTCTGCACCTACATTTGTCAGCTTGTGATGGTTCATCTTAAACATCTTTACTGAGAATTGCAGAGGGTTTTTTATCTTACTTTACCCTTTTCTTTGTTTCTGAAGGAAGCAAAATGGCTCTTACCCAGAAGGGGTAAAGAAAGGTTAGTTTCCTGTGTAATAGTGCATGCTCATCCTTCTTGGCTACATTACCCGCAAGATGGAGCACAGCCAGTCCTGCCACAGGCTCTGATTTTCAGTGCTTGCCTTGAGAGTGTTTGCCTGCTGCAAATGAGGCCCAGGGGGCTCTCACACATCATTTAAAATTTCCTACAGGTCCATGCAAGATGCAATGAAATGTACTAGGCTTAAGTACATGCTCTGTGGTACTTTCTAAATCCTCTTCTCTTTCCCTTTTTTTTTCTAAAAATATTTTTATTAGAGCAATGGCTTTAGTATCACCACATGTTTGGCCACAGAAGTTGTAAACTCACTGAGAACCAATTCACTTCTTGCAATTTAACAGTTTGCCCATTATTCACTTTAACGTCTTTATGTCAAGGAGCTTCATAACATAATTCTATGCAAGTTTGGCTTTTTCAGAGATCAGTCCAGCTCACTTACTAAAAATGATGCTTGGCTCACATCTTAGCAACAGTGTTTATTTGGTGCACGAAGGTGAAGGTCTCTAAAAAACTGCAATAGAGGAGTTTTTTTCCAACCTCCAAGTTTAACTTCCTACATCTGTACACATTAGTGTGCAGGTAAAACTGAATTATCAGTGTGTGCTAAGTGGGTGATACAAGCTGATTAGTCCACCTATGTTGTTTAGTTACAAGATGTGTGCTGAAGAGGCCTTCAGAGAGAATGTTTGTGTTCCTTCCAGGCTTTTTTAACTTCTGTTTACATTGGGTAGCTTTGTGCTACAAGAAAATCCAAGTCACTTTCGTCTGTGTAGATCCCCGGCCAAACTCCAATTACTTTGGTATTTCTCTTCAAATAGAACCACTTTCTATAAATCCAAACCAGCTAAAAATTTGCAGCTGTGAAGTTATAACCATTCCTCCACTCAGGAAACATTAAACTACAGAGCCAAAACCTTCTAAATAGAGTAATACCTGAAGAGCAACCCACAGTGGAAAAGGCTGACAACGTGCTGGGTTTTGTGTAAGAGCACGCCAGAAGGACACTGTGGAAAGGAGGGTTTCTTACTTGAAAGCAGCTGCACGAAGTTGGCTGTGCTGCTCTTTCAGCACGTGATGGGCTGTTCTGCAGCCCAGTATCTTGCCAAGCAGCATCCTCCAGGATCACAACAGCTTCGGCAGGAGCAGAGTTGTTTAGGCTGAGCTCCAGTCAAGCTCTGAGTTGAGATGACGTACTGCTGCTGAAATGTTTCAGTTCTGTGATGTATTCCCTTACACATTGTCCCAGAGGTGGAAAGATCTGGGGCCTGGTTTGCCCTTCAAGAAGGGAAATTTAATCCTCCCATTCCTGTTCATGAGAAATGAGCAAATATGCTGCTGCTCAAATGAACAGTGGCTAAATCCTCTGTATTTTTATCTCACGAAAGTGTGGAAGTAGCTCCCCAGCAGCAGGCAGTTTCCTATTTGGGATGGCAGGGAAGGGCTATTCTGCCTTTCTACTGTGATTATGCCGTTGTCTTTTCCTAAGCCATCTCTAGTTTTTCCTGTGCATTTGTACATGCTGTGGTTGCACCATAGTTTTGGAGCATGAGGCTGTGATCTGTATTACAAGAGCAGTGCTTTTCACCTGTGGTAGGGCAATGCAGGTTCTTCAGGGCATCTGGCCATATTTGTTTGCCATGTATGCAAAGCTGGGGAGGATGGGGAAAATAAAAGTTACTTCTACTAACTCATTCCAATCTGAAACAATTTACCTTCAGGGCTCATCAAAATGAGTCTTCGGTATTGAAATGTATCAGATTTGGCCAAAGCTCAGAGAAAACTGATGAATGGAAGGGAAGCAGCCTGAGGTTTTAAAACAACCTAACCTACACAGGCTGAGATATTCTCCATTTTGAAACACACAAGCTTGCAAAAACATTAATGCATTCAAAATATTTCTTTTGAAGAAAGTATAAGAAAGTATAAGTATTTCCAGCCAGCAGAGCAAACTCAAGTTTCCCTGCCAAGATTTGTTGCATTTTTCTTTAATTGTAGAAACAACAAATAGGTTTAAATTTGAGAACTAGTGAACAAATTGCCTGCCTCTCTTCCCTCTTCATTGATTGTTTGAATCTTCAAGAAATTAAGCTTCCTAGTCTTAGCCCAGGGAACCTTTAAGCACACTTTTATCTTCAGCTACAGCATTGAATTCAACTGTATGATACACATTTTCCAAGTTCAGTGTGCATTTAAGTACTTTCAGGGATGAAGGCTGGAATATATGTGGATCTTCAGAAATTCAAACTTGGAAGGAATATGATTGCAAAGAATTTACCTTGCATCAAAGAGGATTTTTTGAAAGGTCTCCAAATTAAACAAGAAGTCACTGGTGGTCATTGCTCATTGGAGGATTCTAGAACAAGGCTGCTGTAAAATACGTAAGTATTCTGATGTTGCACAAGTATAACTGTCATCTCTGGAGAGTTCTTAATGTCAGAGATGATTTTTGTGAAGATTTCAAGAAAAATACAGGCATCCTTGCCAGCAATCATCCTCCTGGGCTACATGGGAATCTGTAGTTCAGTACATGGTGAATTGCTTTGGTAGTTAGCACAAGTCACACTGGCTTGGGACAAAGCCCTGCAACCCCATCATGCTCCAGCGGATGAGGCACACCAGCTCCATGTCCAGCATTACACAGAATGGAGTTGTTGTTATCCCACCAGGCTGACTGATTTTCCACTCCAGATTGTCAGGAGTCCCTTTCCAGATGGATGTGTCTGCAGATGCTTGGTTCTCAACTGCTTCAGTTGAACCCAGTCCTTGCCAACTCCTTTCCGGTTACCTGACTCAGTATCACATAAAGTCCCTTTAAAAATGATTCTTGAAATGTAAAAAGTTATCCAAACCATGCTTCATTTGTTCTTTGCTGTATCTGAATGTGTACTGCAAATCTGAGAGCAGCAGAGTTAGCAGCTCATCTGTTGGCAAGGCTACTGGCAAGGCTGGAACTGAAATCACATTCTCCAAGTGCCAGAAAGGTAGACCTTATGGAAGGAAGTATTGAATGAAAGAGCAGGAAAGAGAGTTCACTTCCAAACTATAAACATGCATACTAGGAATAATTAAGACACTAGAACAAAGGAGAGGGAAAACAAAGCAAATCATAATAATGGATCCTCAGACAAACTAGTCTTCCCTTGTAATATGAAGGGAGAGGGAAAATAACTGTTGAAGGTAGCTCAGAGCTGGCCAGAAAAAAATATATATTTCACTTTGTGATAAAGCCTGAGAAGCAGCTAATTCTGCATGTTTGTTGTCAGGGTGATAAGCCGACAACATGGTTGTTCTGGCAAAACAGAACAAATTTTTTGGGACCTGCCCACCTGCTGGCTGACATGTCAGTGAGCCAGGCAGCTGGCCACTTTGCATGCTTTCCTTTAAAAACACTCACAAAATCAACATATTTCAACAAAGCAGTTCAGTTCATTTGTCATTTTTGTCAAAATGTCAAAATGTCATTTTCAAGTAGACTTCTATCTGACCAGGAAGTTTCCAAGCAGTTCCATAATGCCAAATGATCACAGCCTTTTTAGTATCAAATACCAGGACAAAGCAGGGGAACAAAGCCCAACATTCCCTACTACTAGACACATGTAAAGCTGTATGAACGATACTTCCAGGCTGCTAAGCTGATGGCTTCTGGGTCTGTTGGGGTGCAGGGTAAAGAGAGACAAAGAATTCTGGAAAGCTGGAGAACACAAAGATGGGAAAGGTGCAGGACTTTTTTTCAGTGGCTTCACACGATGCCGTGCTCCGAGATAATATTATATTAATATTATATGCTATTGTTTTCTATGTTTTCTATGGCATGAAGTATTCTCAAAGCACTGAGTTTAGGCACCCAGCCTAGATGGTTAAATTACCTGGCTTGCCTTCTTAAACTCCTTTAATTGAGAAGCTCTCCTAGAGGCAATTCAGAATGCAGACTTACTGAATTGCTCCTGGAAGCAAGTCTCTCTCTTTCCCCCTCTGTTTTTCCATTGACTGTGGCTTAATCAGCCAAGTTGGGAAGCTACATTTGGGTGGTCTGAGCACTTCTGCTTTTGCGTGAGGCCTGGATTAGGATTTTGGTTCTGTCTTTAACATCTATATTTGCTAACAAAGTAGTTTATCACTCAGCTTTAATGTTGTCATGCTTTAAATGAACTACCTAGACATACTTTTTTTTTCCCTTGTGCACACAAGCAGTATGGAAGTGAAAATCTAGAAGTGTAGTGTGTTCAAGAATGCACAGGCAAGAGTTAAACTGGAAGCAAACAGAAGTTCCGATTCACTTTGGGGCATTTTTCCTGTTAGACACTGCCACTTCCTGAACTCTGAGTCAAAGAGGTGGATGACAATCATCAGTGAACCTATGTGAGCAACATGGTATTGTTCAGTCGTTCACTAGATTCTTAATGAACTCTCTTTGAGTGCATCCGAATTCTGTCTGTTTTTCACAGTCTCCCAAATATGAACATGCCTCCCCAACTGCAGCCAGCATTACTGCATTCCAAAGGACTTACATTGAGTGACATACCAGTTGCCTTCAAACAAACTTTGGGCTAAGTTTGCGAAGACTAATTCAAAGCTTGTCGTTTAAAGAAGATAAACATTTAACGGCCAGGAGCTCCGAAGCTAAGCACTCACCAAACCTCTTGTCAGATTCTTCTCTCAGGACTCTGAAATAATATGCAGATAACCCATTCCTGCATTTCCACAGCTGGCCTTCAACACTGCAGGCTCAGAGCAGGACAGGAGGCCATGTTTTAAGACATGACATTTATCTAGGTCTCAAGAGCTCAGTCCTTATCACAGTAGGGAAAGCTGTCCCCCCCTAAGCAGGGCAATACCTGCAAACACTTGGCCTGCGGGAGGAGGAGCACAGGACAGATCAGGTCTTTGGCCCGCAGTAGACACTTGGGAGAATGATGTAATGCTGTGCCTGGAATGTTTTTCCTTCTCCATGTGATGAAGAATCACCAAAAGTGTCACATTTTTGTAGTCCAGACCACTTGCCACTTCCTGAACAGGTGCAACTATTGAGAAGAAATACGTATTTATAATCAAAGCAAGCCAAGCTTGAATCCAAGAAGTCAGGGATTGTTTTGTTGAGGGAGGAGGAATTATTGCCACTAACTCATTTTCCAAAGCAGAACCACAAAGATTCTGTGTCACACAACTATCCTTTCCATGTCGTGGAGAGCATGAGAGAACAGAGATAAATGTTTTCCAGTTTTGAAATTACTGTTAGTGCATAATGTTTCTTACAGTTTCCTGCAGAGAAAGATCAAAGAGGAAATAAAAATAAAACCTCCTCAAACTTCCCATGATTCTGTTGCCTGTCTTACACAACAAAGAACACAGGTCTATGACTGTATTATTATACATTCTTCAAACAGGGGTAGGTCTGAAAACATCTGTCCTGGCTGCATCATGCTCAGCTGGATGAAAATCCATGTATAAATACTAATAACCAAAAAGTGCTGATAAGCATAAATTGCTCAGATTTGGACTAAGTAATTAAATTTTGGTTATATAATCAATTATACAGCACGGATTCTCCTCAAAGCAAATGGGAGCTTCATCCATAAAGGCTTTTGATATGGGTTCCAAGAATTTATAATAAATCAAGGTATAAGTGGGATTTTTGGTGGTGCAAGTCAGAAACCATACAAGGAAACAAATTTTCTGTGAAACAAAAAAAGAAAGAAAGAAAGAAAGAAAAACCAAACCCACCAACAAACACTGCTTTTGAACAAACACTTCATTTTACTGGACTTTTACCAGATCCAAGACTTCTGGCTGTGTTAGGGTTCTTGGAAGATCTGTCAGAAGCCAGCGATCTGCAGGCCATGGGACCCCTTGGCCTCAAGATCATGCATGCAACTGCTCTGCAGACACATCTCCAACCTCAGAACCTGTGGGTCACTATTTGCTGCTGGGGCTGCTAAAACCGATGTGTTCCTGGCTCCAAGGCTCAGTAATTCTGCCTTAGGAAATGGGATTTTGAAAGCTTCTTGCATTCACCCCCCAAAATTAGTGTTTTTGAATACTGGTGAAGCCAGGAAAGCTTCCAGCTTGATTGTAGAGAACTAAATAAAAGTTGGATTCTCATCACAAAACACAGCAAATTAATATAGGAAAATATCTTGCAAGTCTCTGCTTGAGTACTATACATTTGCTGTCTGTGTGGCACTCTTGGCACCAGTTGTCTGGGTTTTCCCTGGAGCTAAAAGCAGCTTTTTCAACACACAGGAAAGGGCTACCGGTTGGTGCCCATCAAGGACAGAGGGGACTCGTCTGATAAAATTTCTCTTTCTGGGTCCCCAATTACAAGAAAGACATTGAGGCTTTGGAGTGTGTTCAGAGAAGGGCAGTAAAGCTGATCCGAAACACAAGTCTTATGAGTAGCAGCTGAGGGAACTGGGATCATTTGGACTGGAGAAGAGGAGGCTCAGAGGAGACCTTTTCCCTCTTTACCTGAAAGGAGGCAAGAAGGGGGTTGGCCTCTTCTCCCAGGTAACTAGGTGATAGGATGAGAAAGGTCTCAAGCTCTGCCAGAGGAGGTTCAAGATGGATATTAGGAAAAATTTTTCCATTAGTTGGGTTCTGGATCAGACTGCCCAGGTGGAGTCACTGTTCCTGGAGATGCTCAAGAAATGTGCAAATGTGGTACTTAAGGACAGGATTTAGTGGGAAATTTTGCTGGTAAAAGAATGACTGAACTAGATGATCTTAGAGGTCGTTTCCAACCTTAATGATTCTGTGATCCTATGACTCTATGAAAAGCGTTAAGCTCAATTTTGAGCCAAAGAATGTGGTTAGATAGTGGAACAGGTTGCACAGAATGGCTGTGGATGCTCCCCGCTCGGAAGTGTTCAAGGCCAGGCTGAATGGGGCTTTGGGCAACCTGATGTACTGAAAAGTGTCCCTGTCTATAACATAGAGGTTGGAAGGTGTGGAGGATGGAGAGGTCAGCTCGACCTCACTGAATACTGACTTGATGATAATGAGGCTCTGGGAAAGAGAAAGAGGGACAGAATAAATGGGATGTTTTGCAGCTAAGCAAAAGATAAGCTTGCTGTTGTTACGACAATTTGTTATGCTTTTTAGCCAATGAATTGTTAAGTGGAAAAGTACTGAATATGTGTGTTAGAATACAAAAACCTTGCTTGGGAAAATAAAGCAGAATCTTTCACACAAGAGCCCTGTGTCACGTTGCAAGCATGTGACAACTGGAGCCCAAACAGGGACCTGACAGGTTGATGGGTGTTCAGCTGAGCAGTGGTAAGCCCCACTGAACTCAAGACTGCTGAAAGGAAGGAGCATCAGGTCTGCTGAAAGGAAGCAAGACCAGCCACACAGCGTCATCATCTCTGCTGCACAGAGGTGAGCAGTGGGGAACTATGGGCAGTGATATGTCCAAGAAACAAAAAGAATGGGACTGAGTGGGGTTGAAACTCTGGGACTCTGCTACTCGCTCAGATACTATAGTGCAAGGTCTTCTAGGGTCCTGGAGAACTAGGAAATTTAAACAAACATATGGGTTTGGCAGAGTTCGGCAGAGGCACCTCTGTTCCTTAAATAAATGGTGAGGCAGGTCAGACAGTCTGCTGGCCCCTCTTGTTGTCCCTCAGTGTGGGAAGCAGCTCCTGCCCAGATCTGATCCATGACTCCAATCCCTCCCCCAGATGGGGAGAAGAAAAATCATGGTCCCTGGAGAGCACTGCTACCACGGCTGTGAGGTGCCCAGAGTCGCGTGCTTGCAGTCCCTCATCTCTTGCTGCACTGCTGCTGCTCATCATGATGTTGCCACCCTCTGCCTCACTCCCACCGCCTGCCACTCTGCTTCTGCCAGGTCATTTAAGCCAAGACTGTCCTAATAAAAAGGCCCCTGGGCCCCCGGGACTGGGAGTCTGTTTGAGGTGTCGTAAAGGACAACACAGTACAAAACAATGCTGTTCTTGCATTTGCAAGGACAGCAAATTCAAGCAGAGAAATGGGGTTCCAGGCATGCGGCGGGGGTCAGAACGTGATGACACAAGTAGCCCCAGTGCAGATCTCAACACCACAATCGATTCCACCATCCCCCAATTATATGCCAGGACCCGTGGCAGTTGACCTGGCCACCTCTGAACCAGTAACCCTTGATTCCACAACAGTGTGAGCAGTGGCTACCAGGGGTAAATGGTCCATTGGGAAATGGATTGAGTTCTTTCCTTTTAGGACGTTCATCAGCCACAGTGCCAGGTCTTTCTGCATTAGACTTATAGATGCTGATTGCACTGAAGAGGTTAAAATTATGGTCTGGACATCCATGCCCCTACGTAAGTACTGGCAGGCACTTGTATTGCTCAACTGATGTATTTTCAGGTGCTGGTTGTGCCCATGGAAATGGGGGCTGCAAGGTTTGGATCAATGGGGATCCCCACACAGCAGTTTGACTTTTCAGGAATTTTAGACACAGGCAATGCTGTGACTATGCTTGTTCATGGTACCTGGCCCATTGTTGACTTAAAATACTGTTTTTTTTCCACCATTCCTCTGGACACCCACGATGCTCCTATGTTTGCATTTTCTGTCCCCTCTGTTAAATGTGTCAGCACCAACCCCGTGGTATCATTGGATGGTATTACCACAGAGCATGAAAAATGGCCCTATAATATGTCAATGGTTTGTTGCCAGAGCCTTAGCCCCTGCAAAGGAAAAACTGTTTAATACTGTTATTTATCATTATGTGGATGATATTCTTGTGGCAACCAAGTCGACTAAAGAAATGCAGCATGCCATGGCTGTATTTGTTGACAACAGAGGAAGACATAGTTTAGAAGTAGCTCCAGAAAAGGTCCAAGGAGTTCACCATGGAAGTATTTTGGATGGTGAATTACAAATCAGACTATCACTCCACTGGATTTAGACATTCAAACTCTGAATGATGTGCAAAGGCTGCTGGGGACTGTAAACTGGACCAAGCCTTTGCTGGGAATATCTAATGAAACCTTGCACCCATTGCTTCAATTATTAAAGGGCGATCTAGCTTTAAATTTCAAAAGATGTCTGACACCTGAAGTGCAACAAGCTTTGCAGGAGGTTGCCACAACTGTGCCTCACAGGTAAGCTCAGTGATATGACCATGACCTTCTGTTTCAATTAATAGTATTGGGTCCAGATTTCCAACCTTCTGTTCTTCTCTTTCAGTGGGATAATACTCTGAATGATCCCCTTTTAATATTGGAATGGATCTTTTTGCCTCATCACTTTTCCAAAATGATCACTATGAAGGTTGAAATGATTTCTGCTCTTGTTATGGGAGGAACACAAAGGTTGCTGTCACTGAGCGCAACTGATCCTTTGATAATTACATTACCCGTGCCTACAAACATGTTACAATGGCTGTCCCAACATTTATTGCCTTTTCAGGTGGCAATGAAGGAATTCACCAGGGTGGCATCAATACACCCACCAGGGCATAACTTGTTACAGGTGCATTTTATTTTATAGGAGATGCCGAAATGTTCTTTGGAAATGTTCTAGTTAATCTGCTTATAGGAATGACTCTGCTTGGTGTAACTACACCACAGTTAACATTTCAAGGTCTAACAACCATCCACTGAGTTTGCCAGCAGGTGGTTTTATTATCTGTGGGGATAGGGCCTGGCCTGCCATCCTCTCTCACATCAAAGGAGGTCCCTGCAGTCTGGGAAGATTAACCCTATTAGCATTTAATATTTCCATGATTATTTGCCATTAAAAATGCTTTAAGCAAACTGTTCATTCCTTTGAGCCAGACTTCCAGGATGACATTGAATTTTGGAGCCCTGGGAAGATAACAGAGGCATCCTTTTTAGCCTCAGGTGTTGCATCAGCTAATGCATTATACGCACACTTAAACTTGGATGCTGGCTGGCCAAGCCAACAAACGCCACTTTCTTGACTGCTACTAGATACAGACTCAGTATGACATGCTACATTGCAAAATTGTGCTGCTATAGGCTTCTTGCTGTTAGCTCAAGGTCACACGTGTCAGGATTTTGATGGCGTGTGTTGTATGAGTCTGTAGGATCATTCAAAATCAATACATAAGAGCATTCAAGACTTACAGAATGGAGTTAAGAAATTACGGGTTGATTGGATATACCTGGAGGCCTCTTTGGAGACCTGGGGGTGTGGATACAAAATTTGCTAAAAATATAGTTAGCTTGTCTTATTGCTTTTTTCTGCATTCTGATTTGTGTTCCTTGCCTATGGCAGTGTATCCAGAAAATGATACAAGATGCTTTAAACCACTCTTTTTTTATTAATAAAGAAGGAGGAGATGCGGGGAATGGAGAGGTTGACTTGACCTTGTCAAATGCCGGCTTGCTGATAATGAGACTCGCTGCTGTTATGATTTGTCGTGCATTTTAGCCAGTGAATTGTTAAGCAAAAAAGTACTGAATACGTGTGTTAGAATATAAAAACCTTGCTTGGGAAAATAAAGTGGAATCTTTTGCATGAGAACCCTGTGTCGTGTTGCTGGCATGCGACGGGAAGGAAGTGGTCTTTAGGTCTTTCCCCGTCCAAATCATTTGATGATTCTGTGACACTGTGATTCTGCTATAGAAGTAATTTTCCCATCACCTCTGAGAAGCTTTGACATGTTTACTGTGCTCAGTGCTAAAGATCTCATTTTCCAATGCTTCAGTGAAAAAATGAGCAACATAAGAAATAGATACCAAATCTCCACATTTCAATCAAAGATCTCGCACCTTTTCTAAAACAAAATTTCAAAGCAGTGAATGACAGAACTTAAAGTATTCAAAAAGAGAATATGAGTACCTTGGTAGAAAGTTAAAAAAAAAAAAAAAAGCGGGGGAAGATATTCTAGTCTTTACAACAAACAGCTCAAATATCAACAGAAAGAATATGAGGGGAAAAATTCCTGTTGTCTCTTCATGTGTTGTGTAGCTGTAGGAACAGGTCTGCAATAGCCTTACTATCCTGTTCTGGAGGCCAACAGCCAGTCAAAAGCCAGAAACACTGGGCTAAGAGATCTGGGGGAAATATTTAGGCACTCCTCAAAATTGTGCACAAAAGTTGACTTCATGTTATTACAGTAACCCTGAAATTCTGTTTCGTTCATTACTATGGCCTGTAGTCAACAATACACTTGAAAGCACGTGTATATCTTTAACATAAGTCGAACACTTGAATAACCTCGTTATCTTAACTGAACCTATGTGAGTACTTTCCTGGGGGCTAACTCTGCTCTTGCTAAGTGGCTCAACAGCTCTGGCTGAGTGAAGAACCTTGTTTCACTCTCTGTATATATTTTTAATTATTATTTATTGAATAGAGCATGACAATAAAAATTCCCTAAATTATGTCCCTCGTTAACCAATGGAGGCATTTATTGTGATGAAGGCCTTAACTGTACTTTATGGCTGCAAACATAAGCAATGTCATTCTTACAGCAAAGGTTTAGAAAGACCCTTCAGTGTTCTACATAGCTCCCTATGATGTTCTAGTTCATCTGCAGCTGTAATACTCTCTTACATTTTTCTCTGAGGTGACTCTTTTTTTATCTGTCTCCTGCAGTTTGGCCTTCATGGAAATACATGAAAATGACATCATCATTTTGGATCGGAGCTTTATAATTAATGCAGCAATCCCAAACAATCTGAAAATACCTAATTCAGCAGGCATATCACATATTAAAAACTTCTTACAAATCAAAACTAAAGCTTAGTCTCATTTTCAGTAGTGATTTTCAAATACTTGTGGTCAGTATCGTATTTCCTATAAGATTCTGCTTTTATGAAATTTTTAAATCTTTTTTTTTCTTTTTTTCTTTTTTTCTTTTCTTTTTTTAATCTAGCATCATTTCAGGCATCACATTTTTGGGGAAGGTTTTCTTTCTTTTCAGAACTGAAATAGTGAAATTCAGTTTGGGGCACCTCAGTACAGAAAGGACATTGAGTTGCTGGAGCAGCACCAAAGGAAGGCAACAAGGCTTGTAAAGGGCTTGGAGAATGAGACTGAAGGAACTGGGGCTGTTTAGTCTGGGGAAGAGGAGGCTGAGGGGAGACCTTACTGCTCTCTTCCAATGCCTGAAAGGTGATTGCAGCAAGAGTGGGGCTGGTCTCTTCTCACTGGTGACAGAATGAGAGGAAATGGCCTCAAGTTGCACCAGGGTAAGTTTAGGTTGGATATCAGGAAGCACTTCTTTACAGAAAGGGTTGTCAAGCAGTGGAATGGGCTGCCCAGGGAGGTGGTTGAGTCACCATCCCTGGTTGTGGATGTGGTGCTCAGGGACACGATTTAGGGGAGGGTAGTTAAAGTTAGGGTAGGATGGTTTGGTTGTGGTTGGACTCGATGATCTTTAAGGTCTTTTCCAACCTGAGCAATTCTATGATTAAAATCTTGAGTTGCTGTTGAACATATGTTTGAGTTCTCCTAGAGGCTGAACCCATTAATTTATAAGTACGTATCATGCAGATAATATCATGTTTTTTCTGAATGTAAATATATATAGTCATTCTACTCAGTGGATCTGAAGTCTACAATAAAAACACAGAAAAGCACTTTGTGGGTTGGATGGAGAAATAGTGTAGCATGATCTTATTAATAAAATCCTTTAGCCCTGTTTCAACCATGCTTGCTCTAGCTCTTGGAAGCCTGGTTAAGAAAATACCTTCTAATTTACACCTTACACGTATTCATAGCTGGCTAGATATTTGTATATATGCAAGCATGTGCATCTATGTATGTATGTAAATGTATGAACACTGAACAGTGTTTCAGAAAGTGCCAATCTATACAGCACTGGTCCTAATGCCAAGAAAATAATTAATCAACAGTTGCAATAATTTTCTAAGTTATAGTTACAGTAATAAAATAAGGTCTTTAAAAGGGTCTACGGTAATATCTTTGACACAAAAGGGGTATCTTTTCTTTACTATTTGTAGCCCCATAACAAAATCCTTGAACACATATATGTACACATACATACCACAATAACTTGTATTGAACTTCAAAATATGCTCGGGAGCCTTGCATAAATCGGTCTAACTCTTGAAAGATCAGAAATGGCAGACCTGTATTTCCCAGAAAATACTGATATTCTGATATTTATCCAGTTTGAAATATGGGAAGGACTTGAAAATGTTTTGCCAGATGAACAAGCCAAAATTAATTCTTACACCTAAAGCTATGAATTTCAGCAAGACTTGACAGATAAAGCGTTATAAATCAGTAATATGTAGATTAAAATTCATCCACATAAGATCAATAGAAACCAATAAATCAGAACAAAATATGTTGATAACATCTAATTTCAAGAAAAACAAAATCTCCATTTAAATGTATTCTCTGCTCAGAACTATCAAATCAAGATAATCCTCATAATACTTTCAGCTTCAGAAGTCGGTTCCAATCTCATCTTTATCTTGAGCTATTTAGTCAACTTGACAGTATTATTTTCAGGTTTAATTATGCAAAACAAATCTTGATATCTCACCTACATTCAGTGTTGCTACAATGCCACAGAAATGTATCTGTGTGCTTCTTTACACAATAACTAGAGCCCAGGATTCAAGTATCAGGGCTTCAGGTTATGAAGCAGTGGCTGTGTATAATTTACAATGGAACTCAAGTAAAACCATGTCTAGAAACATTGCATACAATTTTGGGGGAGCTAAATACTCGAAATACAGCAACCTCTTGCAGACAGGCAACAAAAGGATACAAGTGAGTTTGGGAAACATATATGTTCAAAAATAGATATTAAAAATAAATTATTCACATTGCTACAATAAAAGTCCTAGTTAGAACAAACCTCACTCACAGCAAGTCACTCGCCCTTCCATTCTCACCCCTGTTATTATTTATGCTGCAGTAGCCTCAAGAAGTCCCAGGTCATGATGTACAAACAATGATGTCAGTGTGATCATCCATTTATTTCTTACAGTGCATCAGATTTCCCTGCTCCTGAGTGAACAGGCAAGGCACTGATTTCTGAAAGTACAGCACACATGCCCAGGCAGTCAGCCACAGAAAGTAATTTCAGCTTCAGCCTTTGTTTTAAATAAGCACTTGCATTTTCATCTTTTTCACATGGAGAAAAATATCTGTTTCATGAGTTGTCACCACATGTTTGCGTGTTGATGAACCAAAAGATCTTTGAATTCTGTACTGCATCCATTCCCCATTGCGATTTTGACAGCACTGACTATCCTTTTCTTGCTTCCATTTTTGTTTTTTTTTTTTTCCTCCTTAACAAAACATTTCTGCAGTTACTTTGCCATTTAGTTAAGGGCTGTGTCTACATCTGTGGGAGGGAGAAGCAGGTTGCTTCTCTATCCCATGCAGATTGGGAGCCACTATCTGTCAGTATTTCAGTGGGAAAGCATATTTGGTGGTCAGGACAGGTAGATCAAGAGAAGGCTGCTTATCTTATCCAGGGCTATGGTATAGGATATGGTGCTTTTGACAGCCCACATACAAACTATCCTGGTCTCACTGACAGCTACGTGCCCCAATCTGCTTAGTCCCCATGCACAAGGCTCTTTGCAAACTGGAGATCCAATGCAGAAGCATCTGGCACATGGTAAAGCCCTCCCTGATCCCTGTGTGAGCCAATCCTTGCCTTCAGCATCATAAAATGCAGAGTCAGGCTTTCTCTTTCACCTACAGCCACATTCCAGAGGAGTTTTACACAATAACATCTGTTTTCCTTGAACTTCTCAATTATGGCAATTCCTTTGACAGTCACAGACTTTAACCTTTCTGCTCCTCAGGTTTCTCATTACACATACTGAAAAAGTGATGTTATGCAAGCTCAAGGTTTTGCTAACCTACAAAATTTCTCATGGGACTTATTATATTACACACTGAGTCATTTTTAAATATAGACATGAGAAGATAAAAATAGTCAAGAAATCCTTAGTCTGCTCCAAACTCATCCCTCCTCCCTTTCCTTCTGCCTTCCTATCATTTATGAACAGGCTTTACCCCATGATCATTAAGTATTTTCTTTGCTTGCATTATACACTTAACTGGCTTCTCAGAAAAGTGGAAGGAACTTGATCCGGCTCTCTCTTTTTCTCATGCCTTAGAGGAGGAGACCTGTTTGCAGAGTGTGGGAGCAAGGGAGGAAAGGGGCCAATGACGGAGTGAGTCTCCTGCAGCCAGATCTGGGGGCTGGGGCTGAGGAAGCAAGGGATGGAGATGGGGAGGTAACAGGGAGACTCCGTGCTGCACTGCAGTGCAAAAGTTTCCTCTCAGCAAAATTACCCTCCATTTTGTAAGCCACGCCTTGTAAATAAAAGCACTCCTAAGAAACGTCTAAGTGATGAACATCACATTTCTTCTGAGACTACACTGCTTTTCCACAGAGGGATCAGAAAAACGTATCTGTATTAATGTTACAGACAGGGGGTGGGAGGTACTTTTGGCTGAGAGGCAGAGAATGCAGAGATGTGACTCAGTCCTTCCACAGTCCTGCTGCCAGCCTGCACCACTGTGCAACCTCTGTCTTACACTCTGCCTTTTCCCACAAGCAGCTCAGTCTGACCTGAGACACAGGGATGCAAGGTGCAGCTGAGGCTCTGAAACCTTTCTGCATAGGTAGGAAAAGAAGTATTTCCTTCAGTATTTCTGTCATGGCACAAAGAGCCAACTTACAACAGATGAGTTTTAACATGGAAGAAATGAAGTAAGGCAGAAGGGACAGTTATCAGATAAAAGTCTGCTGCTGGAGGTGTTATAGAGGCTTATTGACATTTTTACCCTGCTACACACCTGTGACATTTCCAGGGATCTAATTCAGCTAATACTAACAGCAAATACTGTACCATTTCCACAGCAAGTTAAACCAAGCAATTAAATAACAGTCTGCCTTGATTTGTTGCTGAATTTGATCCTTGGATGCCAGAAGCTGGATTAAATTTAAAAATATGAAGATTCCCTATTTCAACTAAATACATCAAAGCTTGTTGGGATTGAAGGGATACAAGTGATGAAAGGGTATCAGGAGGCTCCAAAAACTTTCTTCTTCTGTCTTGAAATACAAACTTAAAAGAAATACTTTATAACCAGAGGGTAAGGCTGGGGGGTGTGATAAGATTTTCTTCTTCCATTTACGAAAACACAACTTGGACACCATTCTAATCTGATTTCCGCATCACATTGAGAGAGGCAGATTGTGTTTTTGCAGTGGAAATTTTCCAGTATTTCTGT